>JAJEJH010000085.1:365062-600735 GCA_026122585.1 Anacardium occidentale
TTTGGGCGGCCACCGCCGCCAGTGCCGGCGGCGGTGGCTGCTGCTTTTTCTTGAATTTCAAAATTTTTTTTAAATTTTTTATATTTAAAAATTATTTTATATTTTTATTATAAATTTTTAATTTTTAAAAGGGTAATTTAGTAATTTTAATTAAAAATAAATAAAAAAATGGGCAGTGGGTGGGAATCCAGGCTTTAAAACTTATGCGGGTGGGACTTTGTCCCCGCCTCAAACTATGGGTGGGAAAATGTCCTTTGGCCTTTAAATATTTTGATATCTACTGTTGCATTGTACTAAAAAGTAACCCAATTTTTTATCATAATAGTGGGATTTGATTTGAATCGAATTAAATGCAAACAGATGTATGTTTGTATTTGGTTTATTTACTGATAGGAGACATTCGTATTCAGTTTGTGTTCATTAAACACAAGTTGTGAGACATTCGCGTTTAAGTTTTTAGACAGTGATCATGCTTAAGTTTTGTTTGATTTTATTCATCAATGTGCAAATAAATGAAAATATACTTATGTTTGCCGAAATCAATAAATGTAGAGAAAAAAAAGTTTCATATTTGCTTATACCTAAAATAAAATAATGTCATTTTGTTAGCAAAATGATGTTATTTTGTTCGGATAATTGAATAGTTTAATTGACAAACAAATTACCCATTATTTAAGTTTATATTCGGATTCATATTTATAAATCAATATTACTTATATTCAAATTTATGTTTGTATTCGCTTATATTTGTAAAAAAATATGATTGGCCCAGCCCTAGCCCTACTTAACAGTAAGAACAAGAAGAAAAACATCGGTCACTTCTGTTGAAATGTTTATTTTGGACCAAGCAACACAATTTAATTTCCCAGAAGAAAAATAAAAAAGAAGTATGAAATGATTTGTACTATAGATTCCTTCTACGTTACTTTTTTGCTGTCATTTTCCTATAGATTTGCAATTTCAAAAAATCCTAACAGTCAAGTCCTATCCAAGGTTTTCTTAAATAACAGGTCTCACCCATCAAATTTAAAAAAGTCAAATTGTAATTCTTTTCCTAAAAAAAGTTAAAATACTCTCTATACAAATAAATAATATTAATATTAAAATAAAATTTAATATTAAAATAATAAAAATATATAAAAAATTTAATAAAAAAATAAAATAAAATTTTTAAAAAGTAATTATTATTATTAATAATATCATCGACAGTGATAGTCGTCGTTAACATAACAAGTTATCAAAAATAACTATTTGATTGATCGTTTCGATAATGTAAACTGACAGAAACGATCATATCTGGTTGTCATTGTCACCGTAAAATGTTAAAAATGACTGGCATGCTTGACTCTGATTATTTTCGATCATTTTAGATGACAGAAGTGGTTAGATCTAATCGCTTTCACCAGATCTTTGGTGACTAGATCTGGTTATTTTTATCATCGAGATGATCAAATCCGACTATCAATAGAATTAGGTGACCGTTTCCGACTACCTGATTATGTTAGCATGGCTATCGCTGTCGACGATACTGTTAGTGGTAATAGCTATTTTTTAAAATTATATTTTATTTTTAAAAGTTTTATTAGTTTTTAATTGTTTATTATTATTTTAAAATTTTTTAAAATTCTAATTATTTTTATAAATTTTATTTTTAATTTTTATTCAAAAAACTAAAATACATGTCTAACTTGGGTTAAGGGGTGGGTGATCGGCTTTTTAAAACCTTATGGGGGTCGATTAAGCAAACCTTGGGTGGAAACATGTCATTTGGCCTTTCAAAAAAGATGCACTGAATCGAATTCAATCAAGGGATCCAGTACTGGGGACCCTAAAGTTAAAAATCTTTCTCATTTATGGTCAAAACGTGCTCCCTCAAATATTGGTTGTAATGAGAAACTTTATTTATTAAATTTAAAAAGTTAATTTTTTTTTTATAAAATTATTAAAAGTATAAAAATATATAAATTAAATAATATTTTATATTTAAAAATTTTTATTAATTTTTTCACTTTAATTTATATTAATCAAAATTAAAAATAAAACAAAAATTATCACTATAACCATAAATATTTAATGATAAATAGTTATATATTTAATGATAAATAATTATATATTTAGTGAAATTTTTAAAATTTAAAAATTTAAGTGTTTTTAAATTTAAAATTTTTTAATATATCTTTCAATAGTTTTAAAAGTGATGATTATATGTAAAAAATACAAATTAGAGAGTGTAAATATCTTATTACAAACTATTGAGATTATAATATATTTTTAAAAAATATGATAATAAATAATAATTTTTAAAATAAACTAGAACAATTATCTATTCACTTGTATAAACAAAAAAAAAAAAAATATATTTATACCTCAAATATATTTCTATTATAATATTTGAATAAAATGATATGTGTTTGAGATAGAATCTATATTTTTAAAAATTTTAAAAATTTATTTTATAAAAATTTGGGGTGTTTTTTGAAATTTTATGGAAAGTTTTTTTTTTTAATTTGAAAAAATTTTAGGATACAACACTATGTTATAAGTTATTGAAGTTTTAAAATATATAAGTAAATATTATAATTTTTAAAATAAGAAATTAAATTAATTGTTTACCGTTATTAAATTTGAAAAAGTAATGTTTATGATTTAAATATATTTTTATCATAATATTTAGACAAAATAATATAAATACTCTTTGATTATTAAAATTAATAATTAACTTTTAACAAATATGTAAAAATTTAAAAATTTCAAATTTAATGAATGAAATTTTATTAATTCATTAAACATAAGATAGAAAATAGAGTTGAATTTGAGCCGAGTCAGCTTGGGATTAAACTCATGTTTGACTTGAACAAGCTTGAGCTTAGAATTCACGGACTCGACTCATGATACAAATCATTCAAATTAATTAAAACAATATAATTGTAATAAAAAATATTCTAACTAATATACATTAAAATAATATTATTTTAAATATTTAAAATGTTTGATAAATTAAATCGAATTTAAATTTAAATTTAAATTATTTCAAATAAATCAAACTCAAATTCAGAAGGCTCAAACTTAATGAATTCAAATTTAAGTTTAAATTTAACTTTTATAAAACCAAAATAAATTTAATCTAAACCAAATTAAAATTAGACTTAACTTTAATGCAGTCTTACTGAAAATAGTTGTTTCATCATCATCTTCTTCATCATAAAAATACAAGAACATGTTTGTTACATTTTGTCATTTTATGGAAGAGTTGGTCTTCTGAGAAGGACAGGCTGGACAGCCATCCTGCAAAATCATTATCCACTGACATCCTCATTTTTACTTTACCACTCAGCCTCTAACAAATGGAAAGAAAGCTCTGTATTTGAGTATGATATATTATAATAAATCAAATCAATTTAATATGATTCAAAATTAAGCTGTATCCTGTTAAGATGGGTAACAAAATAATTTAAAAGAATATTATTATAATAAAATTTGTTAGAGTCAAATTAAAGAAATATTAACAAAGTATCAATTATTAAAAATAAAATTCATTATTTTTGTTTTACTTTAAAATTTTATTTTTTGATAATAATAATGAGATTTGGTTAAGAAGGTCTGTTGTTGTATCAAAGAATCTCTGGTATATCATAATTTTCAAGTTGGGAATTGCCTGTCTTGCCCAAAGGGGTTGCAGGTATGAATTGATTAATTTTGTTGTCAACAAAAAATGTTTTTTTGTTACTGCCTTGTATATCTATCTAATGCTCCATTAGGTAGAAGGGCAAATTTTCTCTTTCTTTATTCTTTTTTAAATTTGTCTCTTGCATTTCAATGGCTTGTTCTTTTTGGCTGCCTCTGAGGTTCCTACCCACCACCTCCATCATTCACATGGTTGGTGGGGGCATAAAACATTGTTTAGTACAAAATTAGATCGCACTAGTTCTATAAAATGACAATTTTCATTTGATGATGAAATGGTGTTTAGAGAAAGAATCCTGAAAGCTAGAATAATATCTCTTAAAAAATTGATTAAAGTAATCTTGTATTATATATAATAGGCTTGGTTCTACATTGCCTACAAATCCCATATGGATTCTGTTCTCTTTTATTACGGAGCCGCCCATTTGTGTTAAAAATGGTTCTTCTCTGAATAGTAGACCCCTTTGGTCTTATCTTTTCTTCTCACTGTGGCCAATGTCACCCGCTAGGTGTTCTCTCTGTATTTCTGTTTTCCTTTCCATCTTCTGCTGTGTTAAATCCGATGAGCTTCAGATATTACTGACGCTCAAAGCTGCCATTGCAGGATCAAACACTGATGTATTTTCTTCCTGGGCATTAAATAATCATGTTTGCAATTTCACAGGCATCACTTGCAACTCGGATAATTCTGTCAAAGAAATTGACCTTTCTAAACAGCAGTTGACAGGAATTCTTCCTTTTGATTCAATATGCCAACTTCAGTACTTGGACAAGCTCTCTTTTGGGTTCAATTCTTTTTATGGGACAATCTCAAAAGAGTTGAAAAACTGTGTAAAATTACAGTACTTGGATCTTGCCAACAATGGTTTCTCGGGATCATTTCCAAGCATATCGTCTCTCAGTGCATTACGCTATTTATATCTGAACAACAGCGGATTTTCTGGCGAGTTTCCGTGGGCATCGCTTGAAAACATGACAAACCTGGTTTTACTGAGTCTCGGCGATAATAATTTCACTCCAACTCCGTTTCCAAATCAAGTCTTAAAGCTCACCAAGCTGAATTGGCTGTATTTATCAAACTGCAGCCTTCAAGGTCAAATTCCAGCCGAAATTGGAAATTTAGGGGAGCTCATAAACTTGGAGCTCTCTGAAAACAATTTAACTGGCGAGATACCACCAGAAATTGGGAAGCTCAGCAAATTGTGGCAGCTGGAGCTTTATGAAAACAGATTGACAGGAAAACTTCCTGTTGGACTGAGAAACTTAACTAATCTTGAAAATTTTGATGCGTCAACCAACTTTCTTGAAGGCAACTTATCTGAAGTGAGATTCCTGACCAATCTGGTGTCTCTCCAGCTGTTTGAGAACCAGTTTTCCGGTGAAGTACCGGCTGCGTTGGGCCAGTTCAGAAAACTGGTGAATCTTTCTTTGTTCACCAACCAGTTGACTGGACCCTTGCCTAAAGAACTTGGCTCTTGGGCTGACTTTGATTTCATTGACGTTTCAGATAATTCATTGACAGGTCCGATTCCACCAGATATGTGCAAGAAAGGTACCATGAAGGCGCTTCTTATGTTACAAAACAAATTCACAGGTGAAATTCCTGCGAGTTATGGGAATTGCTTGACTTTACAGCGATTCAGAGTTAGTAATAACTCACTAACTGGAACTATGCCAGCGGGAATATGGGGATTGCCAAACTTGAATATAATAGACATTGAGTTGAATCAAATTGAAGGACCGATCACAAAAGACATTGGAAAAGCAAAAGCCCTTGCGCAGCTATTTGCGGCAAACAATCGGCTCTCTGGTGAATTACCCGAGGAAATTTCAGAAGCTTCATCTTTTGTTGCTATTGATATCAGTAATAATCGGTTTTCAGGCAAATTTCCGGCGTCGATTGGGGACCTGAAACACTTGAGCACTCTTAAGTTGCCGAACAACATGTTCTCTGGTTCAATTCCAGAGTCATTAGGTTCTTGCAATTCTCTAAGCGACCTAAACATGGCTCACAATGTATTTTCTGGGCAAATTCCGCCAGTTCTGGGGTCTTTACCGACTCTTAACTCCCTGAATTTATCAGAAAATCAACTTTCTGGTCAAATTCCAGCGAGTTTGTCGTCTTTGAGACTAGTTATTCTCGATCTGTCCAACAACAGATTAAGTGGTCGCATACCAGAATCTCTTTCCATTGAAGCATACAATGGTAGCTTCGCAGGGAATTCCGGTCTCTGCAGTCAGACCATTATCTCCTTCAAGCGATGCTCCCAGAAGTCGAAGATATCAAAGGATGTCCTAACGCTTATTATTTGCTTTGCTTTAGGTACAATGATCTTGCTTGTCTCGTTTGCTTGTTTCTCCTACCTTAAGAAGAGAGAAAAAGATCACGACCCATCATTAAAGGAAGAATCTTGGAACATAAAGCCTTTCCGTGAATTAGTTTTCTCTGAAGATGAGATTCTTGATTCCATAAAGCAAGAGAATCTGATAGGAACAGGAGGGTCTGGAAATGTATACAAAGTTACAATATCCAGCGGAAAAGAACTTGCCGTCAAACACATCTGGAATGCTGATCCTAATGGCCTCAAAAGATCCCGGATTACTACTCCAATGCTTGGTAAACGTGGTGGCAAGTCTCAGGAGTTCTTTGCTGAGGTACAGACGTTAAGCTCAATAAGGCACGTGAATGTGGTGAAGCTGTATTGTAGTATTACTAGTGAAGACTCAAGCTTGTTAGTTTATGAGTATTTGCCTAATGGGAGCCTGTGGGATAGGCTGCACACGTCCAGAAAAATGGAACTTGATTGGGAGACAAGGTACGACATTGCAGTTGGGGCGGCAAAGGGGTTGGAGTATCTGCATCATGGGTTCGTAAGGCCAGTTATTCACCGGGATGTCAAATCTAGTAACATTTTGTTGGATGAATTCTTGAAGCCTAGGATTGCAGATTTTGGTTTGGCTAAGATTGTTCAAGCCAATTGCAGTAAAGACTCTACTCATATAATTGCTGGAACCCACGGATATATTGCTCCTGGTAAGATAATTTCTATCATTTACTTAGTTTTACTTTGTTTGGCTGCTCACTAAAACTTAGCAATATTAATTTTGTAGAATACGGTTACACAAGCAAGGTCAATGAGAAGAGCGATGTGTATAGTTTTGGTGTGGTATTAATGGAGCTGGTGACTGGAAAGAGGCCGATAGAGCCCGAGTATGGAGAGAATAGAGACATAGTGAATTGGGTATGCAGCAACTTCAACAGTAAAAAAGGAGTGTTAAGCGTGGTGGATTCAAGAATCCCTGAAATCTTCAAGGAAGATGCTGCGGAGATGCTGCGAATCGCAGTTCTCTGCACAGCAAGACAACCAACTCAAAGACCCACTATGAGAAGTGTGGTTCAGATGCTCGAGGAAGCTGAGCCTTGTAAATTAGTGGGAATTGTCATCAGCAAAGACGGTACGCCTAAAAAAATAGAAGCCAAGGAAAACGAGAAGATCAATTCGAATGCTTGAGCGTTCCCAGAAATAGGCAGAAATAGGCAGTGGGGTTAAAAATTTTTAGACCAGTCGCTTGTTTGTATTTCGTAACAAATTAGATCTTGATCACTTGTAAAACATTAGCTCTGAGTTGGTGTTTGTAATTGGTACGTCTGTAGTTTGCGGTCTTTTAAGAAGAATCAAATAATAAACCCATCTTAATCTGTTTACTGCTAAAGTTTACAAAACTCTCATGGAAAGAACATCGAATCTGGATCACCTATCTTAGTTTCTGTGATTCCATTGGATTCCCCAAAATAAAGATTTACTCCTTTTCGCCTAATTGATTTTAATAGGCTCTTTGGAGGCTTCGAATTCCGGTGACCAGGATACCAGGATTTAATACAAATGTGCAACAAAGAGATGCATACCAGAAAAACATAATGTTAAGTAACTTTTCTAAGGGATGATTACCATCTATCTTTTATATGACATCACGAGATATTATATAAAATTTATTTTTTAAACAATTATAAAAATAAATCTAAATATAAGGGTTGATGACAAGCTCCCGTCTTTTTTATTTTTATTTTGTTGGCATATAGCTGAGTAAGGTTGAGTTATTGGGGTTACTTTACCTGGAGAATTTAGCAGACCACTTTACAGCAAGGATAGCTGATGCCGTTGGGCTGGGTCCTCTCATGTCCCAGCCCAGTCAATGGCTCCAGTAAACATGATGACTGTTGGGCCCCATGAAGCACGTGGTTGACCAGACTTGAACATGAGTCCACAGGTCGGAACCGACTACAGACAGGAATTAAACATGGCTGATATCCCCAAGGCCCACAAACTCTAAGTTGGCCAGTCCCCATTAGGCTTACACCTACCCCTTGTGCCCGATTGGGCAAATCCTAAGTCCGAAAGTTTAATAATAAAAAAAGTGCTTCGGATTAAACAAATTCGGCTCTAAACTGTGCTTGAACAAATAAAAATTTTAAAATCTTGTTTGGGCTCAGCCCGAAACCCGATTGAGTCCAAAATAAAAACTTTCAATTAAACTTCTTCAATTGGGCTTCAAGCATGATTCACTTGAAGCGGCCTGGTAGGAAGAATTTACTTAAAATTAAGGGCCAATTTAAGTTAGACTTATTGTGCTTAAATTCAATTAAAAATTATATGTTAACTCTTAACGATTTTTTTGATTATATATCATAATTACTTTATAAATTTAAATACCTAAAATAATTTTAAAATTATATATAATAAATTAAAATAATGGAATTATAATTATACTAATGGAAAGATTGTTAATACATGATGTTAAGTATAATATTATTATTAAGACCATTAATGAAGAGTTTCGTTCTTTCTAGAAAATTTATAATGGCTTCCAATAGTTAGCATAGAGGAAAAATTGTTGTTTAATACGGTAATAATGTTAAAACTATGATTATGAATTGAGTGGAGAAGAGTCCCATCCTATGAAATGAAATTGTAATGCAAAAGAATGGGGGATGGAATTGACTGTCCAAAGCACATCTTATCCTTATTATTCCCTTTCCTTTTTATAAGGAGAACATTAGATAATGCACTGGGACGCGGCCTGCCGTAGCCTGGAATCACCCCAATCAAAAATTGAGTGGCCATCTATAGCTCTTGATTCCAACTTGCTTTTCCAATGAAAAATAAGCAGAATTACCCAATGAAGAAATGCCTGTCAATTCACTAGAAAAGTAAGAGGCAAAATTTTCGTGTTTCATGACTTGCTATTGTGCTCTCTTGATTCGGGCGCTTGTTAGCTCCTGCAACTAAAAATGTCGGAGAAAGTAACTTATAAGAGATGGCCATGTCGGATTTGGGGAAATTCCCATCTGCCAAATCAACACCCAAATGCTTTTTCACAAGAGAAGTGGGCATCTTTGCACTCCACTCCACTCCACGCCATTCTACTCCACTCCACTTCTCTGGTATCCCACAGGGATTTCCATTACATGATTCATGGGCTCAGATAACCCATTGGGCTAACTTGGACTTGCCCAAATTACCAGACAGTTGCTGGTATTTGTGGGTCCATAATTGTTTGGTGTGAGAGAGAGGAATCAATCCTATGATTAAAGGCAATGCTCTTTTGAGGCATGCTGAAGTTCTAACAAGAAGATACATTAATAATAAGACTAATGGTTTCTGCACTCAAACATACAAAGTTATGAAACACAACTGACTGACTTTTAGTAACTCAATTTTAATACTTTATCTGTTCCAGTACCTTTTAACTTTGAAATGATTGGGAAGTTTGTGCCAGTGATTTTAAGACATGGAAAGAAAGAGCCCATCAAGCTTATTGATTTTTTAACTAGTAATTCATCTTTTAATTATATATATTAATTGCATATTAACTGCCAAAATGATACCTAAAG
Source organism: Anacardium occidentale (assembly GCA_026122585.1). Lineage (NCBI taxonomy): Eukaryota > Viridiplantae > Streptophyta > Magnoliopsida > Sapindales > Anacardiaceae > Anacardium > Anacardium occidentale. The sequence goes on from JAJEJH010000085.1 coordinate 374,640, forward strand.
AATGAGATATGACTGTTCAAAATCAGTAGGAGACATAAATCTAAGAAAGAATCTGTAAACATCTAGTGGAAGCTGCTATTCCAATTATATATGTGGTGATTCTTACCAGCTAGGGTAGGTTATCTTCTGTTAAAGTTTTATTTATATTCCTTCTTCTTCTTCTTCTTCTTCTTCTTCTTCCTTTTTTAAAAGAATTTGGTCTTCCATTAGAGACAAAAGGGGAGAGAATAAGCTTCCTGCATATAATTTTCAGTTTCTTTCGAAATAATTCCTTCTTATCTTTTTATCGTTCCAGCAAGTTTAGTGGAGGCTTTACAGGAGAGAAATTATTGTAGTTCCCAGACAGATAGCAGACCTTAGCAATGTTGGTTATACGTGGATAACAACAAATGCTTCAAAAAAAGCATTACTGTACTCTTCTGTACCTTTTACTTTGATCTCTTTCTCTCTCTCTCTCTCTCTATATAGACACACGCATATATAAATTATAATATAAACAAATGATTCGTAATATGGTCCCTGCCCTTATAATGCAAATTCCCCAGCACGATTATTTGCTTAAATATAAAAAATCTGAAACTGAGGAGTTCTCTAATCCTCTCAGCCATTCACCTGAACAAGAAAACAATATAGGAACAGAAAACAAACTTAGTATATATAAACTCTTAAACGTGGTTCATATGTTGATGGTTTATTGGCCCAACAAGGTCAACTGGCAAATTTATTTGACATATGTTTCTATTTTGTTGCCAAGCATTATTCCTTTAGATGTTAAGCATACAAGGATAGATTGGTCGGGATCAATATCAATTTTCCACTAAAAAGCATGGCATACAAGTTAGAGATATTATCCAACAGGATTCGAAAAAAACATGTCCATTTACAGTTAAGCGAGCAAATCCAAGTAGGATCCAACTCTTAATTTCCTGCAGAACAGGTTAACATGAATTCACATGCTTCAGTCTATGACCTGTCGTTCTAAGAAGAAAAGGCTAAGATGCTTGGCCAATTTGGTCTTCGTTGCTTTACGAGCCAGCCGAGGTCCCAAAAGAACCTAGGATGATAGTAGTATTCACTGTTCTGCATCTACAGGTGTAGCAATTAAAACACCATTATCAAGCATGTGAATAAAATATACAAGTACATAATGAGTTGAATTTATGAACAGAATCATCGTACAAGTAGGTATGCTAAACAAAGGGGAATATTGCTTGATATATAACAATTGTAAGTATTCTATGGGAGCAACATATACAATATCATGCATGGTTGTTGATCATGATGAACAGCTAGAACTTTGAACCGTAGCCATCCAAGAGAAAGAAGATAGATCACATCAAGGGGTCCTGATATATGTATTTTCTGATATATATATGTATATAGTCACTACATAATAATAAGTATTTGCACTACTGATGATATTCTCGACATATATGAAACATAAATATGAGTTAGTGGGGTATAAACTTAAAGCCTCTTTATGATAATATGTGCTCACTCCTTTCTATCTCATTCTCTATACTACTACAGGAACCTGCTTTTTCATTGTCGATGTCTTATTACTGCTGCACCAAAATATCCCCTCAATCATACCATTTATAAACTTCTCTTCCTCACTGCCTTCCTTGCAGCAACAACCTTAACTACCTCTCTTTATCTCTTTTATTTTCTCTAAAAATGGCTCTCTTCTCAGTTTTCTTCCTTTTTCTGTCACTTGCCATTCTGCCTCATCATTCTCAAGCTATCACTGCTAATCAGTCTCAGTTCTTCGCTCTTATGAAGACCTCTTTGTCAGGAGATAACTTATCTAGATGGGATATTGATGGAGGGAAACCTTACTGCAATTTCTCGGGAATTAGCTGCAACAACCAAGGTTATGTGGACAAGATTAACATCTCCGGTTGGTCGCTTTCTGGCCAGTTTCCATCTGGTGTATGCTCTTACCTACCACAGTTACGTATTCTTCGTCTCGACCTGAACCATCTCTATGGAAACTTTTTTGACAGCTTCGTCAATTGCTCTTTCCTGGAAGAGCTCAATATGAGTTTTGTATACCTCAAAGGAACACTTCCTGATTTCTCACCGATGAAGTCTCTACGAATAATAGACCTTACAAACAATCTCTTCACTGGCGACTTTCCCATTTCAGTGACTAATCTTTCCAATCTCGAGGTGCTCAACTTCAATGAAAATCCAAGTTTCAATTCATGGCAACTTCCAGAGTATATTTCTCGGTTGACAAAGCTCAGAATCATGAACTTGGGCACATGCGTCTTACATGGTCGAATCCCTCCATCAATAGGAAACATGACTTCTCTAACTGATCTTGAATTATCTGGGAATTTTTTCACCCATGAGATTCCTCCAGAGATTGGATTGCTGAAGAACTTGCAGCAGCTTGAGTTATATTACAATCAGCACCTTTCTGGCAATATACCTGAGGAACTGGGAAACTTGACGGAGCTCACAGATTTGGACATGTCTGTCAATCACTTGACGGGTACGATTCCAGAATCCATTTGTAGGCTGCCCAAGCTGCGGGTCTTGCAGCTTTACAACAACAGCCTCACGGGCGAAATTCCGAATTCACTTGCAAATTCAACAACCTTAACTATGTTGTCACTTTACGGCAATATTCTGACGGGAGAAGTTCCTCGAAATCTGGGGAAATTTTCAAGCATGATTGTTCTTGACTTATCTGAGAACCGTCTAACGGGTCCACTTCCAACTCAGGTCTGTAATGGAGGTACGCTGAATTACTTTCTTGTCCTGTCAAACTTGTTTTCTGGAGAGTTACCTGCTAGTTTAGAAAAGTGCACGTCTCTTCTGAGATTTCGAGTCAGTAACAACCGTTTGGAGGGCCCAATACCTCAAGGTATATTTGGTCTTCCCCACGTTTCAATCATTGATTTAGGTTACAACAGTTTCAGCGGTCCAATTGCAAAGACGATTGGAAATGCTAGAAACTTGTCCGAATTGTTTATGTCAAACAACAAGATTTCAGGTGTCTTACCTCCTGAAATTTCTGGAGCTATCAATTTGGTGAAAATTGATCTCAGTAGTAATTTCCTGTCTGGTCCAATTCCTTCAGAAATTGGATACTTAAAGAGGCTAAATTTGCTGATTTTGCAAAGCAACAAGCTGAATTCTTACATTCCCAAGTCACTTTCTTCTCTAGAATCTCTCAATGTCCTTGATCTCTCTAACAACCTCCTCAGCGGGAATATCCCTGACGGTCTCTGCGAATTGTTGCCTAACTCTATCAACTTTTCAAACAATCAGCTTTCCGGTCCAATTCCTCTCTGTTTGATCAAAGGGGGTTTGGTTGAAAGCTTCTCAGGCAACCCAGGTCTCTGTGTTTCAGTCAATGTTAAATCATCCGACCAAGATTTTCCTTTATGTTCTAAAACTTACAACCGAAGGAGGCTAAATTCCGTGTGGGCAATAGTAATTTCAGCTGTTATTATTTTCATTGGACTCATCCTGTTTGTGAAACGCCGACTCAGCAAACAAAGAGCTTTGATGGAACATGATGAGACTTTGTCTTTATCATTCTTTTCGTACGATGTAAAGAGTTTCCATCGAACAAGTTTCGATCAACGTGAAATCTTTGAAGCCATGATCGAAAAGAACAAAGTGGGGCAAGGAGGATCTGGGACAGTGTATAAAATTGAGTTGAAGAATGGGGAGACTGTTGCAGTGAAGAAATTGCGGAGTGAAAGAACAAAAGATTCTGCTTCAGAAGATCAGTTACTTTTGGACAAAGAGTTGAAAACTGAGGTGGAGACTCTAGGAAACATACGGCACAAAAACATAGTGAAGTTATACTGCTACTTCTCCAGTTTGGATTGCAATTTGTTGGTTTATGAATACATGCCAAATGGAAACCTTTGGGATGCTCTCCACAAAGGATGGATCCACCTGGATTGGCCTACTCGTCATAAAATTGCATTTGGTGTTGCTCAAGGTTTGGCTTACCTTCACCATGGTTTGTTGCCACCGATTATCCACAGAGATATCAAGTCAACCAACATCTTATTAGATGTCAATTATGAGCCTAAAGTTGCAGACTTTGGGATAGCCAAAGTTTTGCAGGCTAGAGGAGGCAAAGATTCCACCACTACAATTATTGCAGGGACCTACGGTTACTTGGCACCTGGTAGAATTCTGATCCAACTCATCATTATTTATTTTCTGAATTATTGCATGCATCTATAATTGGTTTAGTATTTTCCAATTGATTAAAGTGAATGAGGCTTGCAACAGAATACGCATATTCATCAAAAGCAACAACCAAGTGCGATGTGTACAGTTTCGGAGTAGTCTTAATGGAGCTAATAACAGGAAGGAAACCAGTAGAGGCAGACTTTGGAGAGAATAAAAACATCATTTACTGGGTTTCAACAAAAGTTGACAGCATGGAAAAAGTAATGGAGGTACTGGACAAGCGATTATCAGGTTCCTTCAGGGACGAAATGATTCAGGTTCTCAAGATCGCCATTCGCTGTACAAACAAGGCGCCTGCAGTTCGCCCAACAATGAACGAGGTTGTTAAGTTGCTGGCTGAGGCTGACCCTTGTAAACTCAAGACCTGCAAGTTTTCAGATAAGACCAAAGAATCGTTCAATGTCACTAAAATAAAGAACCCATCAGAATCTTCATAACATACGGAGTATGATTGGGCTTTAGGTGCAAGTAATATAGAGCAGTATAGTCTATAGAATTATTGAGACTTATCTTTTTAGTAGTTTATTAATTAATTAGCTTTGTAGATTCTATCTCTAACCCTTTTTCTTTTTTCTCTTGCAAGCATTTGTGAAATGTAATCCCTATAACTGCTTTATAGCAACGCATAGCATCTATATTGGTCAGACACCCACAAGCGAAATCATTTTCTAGCTTTTAAGAGCTTTGTTTTTTCTGCTCTTTCCATTTTCTCTTTATTTCAAGATCAGGTTGATCCTAAAGAAAAGAGACCCCTAAAGAAAAAGAGAAGGACATATACTGATGAAAGGAGGTGTATGATTTGCAAGAGGCTTCTTTTTTGGCTTTCAAGTGGGTTTCTGATTCTGCCTTTAATAATCATGTCATGATTCCTATTTTCCTACTGGCACGGTCCACTTCACCCAAACTATCCACTGGAGAAAAGATTAAATGGCCTAATTGATTGATGAGCATCTTTGTCTCTACATTACTCAAGAGACAGAGGAGAAAGCAGAAGCAGAAGCCTTTTTCTCTTTTTCCTGTTTCTTCTTTTTTTCTATCAGGGTGTGATTGATCTGTGGAATGAAAAAAATACGAAGATGAAAAGAGTCCAAGCTTGTTTCACCGTTGATAGTGAGCAATGAACCTCCACTTACAAGTTGAAGTCCTCCTTCTTTCTTTATTAAAAGAGTATTCTGAGTGAGACACAGGATTCTTCCATTTCTCTAAACTGATTCTCTCTCTCTCTCTCTGCATATTTTATCAGAGATCTTATACGCTATACAGCATTACGAACTAACAATTCATTAATTTCCATTACTCTTAACCCAATCACCCCCCTCGGAGAATCAAGATTCTTCCATAAAATCTCAATCCTAATGCTTCTGTAAACAGCATCCTTAGGCAATTCTTCGAAAAAATAAGATCACAGAATAACAACATTTGCACATGTTGGCATCTGTGTATGCACAATAGCACATGTATGTGTCGTGATATTGCGACTTTGTGAGTGGTTTGCGGGGTCCCCATTGCCATTGAAGAATAAGATTCATGAAGATATATATATATATATATCTTTTGGCATGGTGGAGAGCCCATAAACAAAAGTAAGAAGCACTGAGGGGTGGAATAGTTGCAGAACTAAAAGACATGGCAGCGAAGCTAATTTCCCCTGGCATTGATAAGTTCCTTTCCAGGACAGATTTGTCCTTCTGTACACAAAGAAAATCATCATCATCATCAGCATCATAACCAACAGGAGCTCGGTTAAAATATATTGCAATAAAAGTCCATATCATATTGATTCTTCTTAAGAATGTCCGCCCTTTCTCGGTAACATTGACACTGCAGAACCATGAATCATGACTTTCACTGAATTACATGGAGATTGCCAATTGGACAACCTCTGCAATGAATTTAAAGACACTCCGTAAATGGCAAACAAAGAAAACTCGAGTTAATGACTACAATAATTACCAATTAGAACCAATATAATTTGTGCCATTTGAGATTTCTAGATTGGATTGATTTGGTCGCCAAACTTTAATGAGACTGCAGATCTATGACTTTTTTCCAACACTTCTGATAGAAATACTTCAGTTTTTATGAAGAAGTATCCAAAATTTTTGCTAGAAATTCAAAGTTATGATTTTTACTTCAGATATTAATATCATAACATATGATACAATATAACTGAAAAAGGAGAAATTTAAAAATTTTAAGGGCAAGATTGTAATTTCTTCCTAATCGGAATAAGGAAGGAAATGCCCCGGACTCTGGGGCGGATGAAGCCCACAAAAATGTAGTCGGACCAATTTAGAAATTTATGGGCCAAAAACTGACAAAAATACTAATCAAGGAAATGTTAATGGATGTGGATGGAGTAATGGTCCTCCATCTAGAGATTTACGAGACATTAATACATCTTGATTTCCCAGTCAGCTTTAATAATGATGCCCAACCATCACGTGTTGCATCCCGGGATTTGCATTGAGCACTTTGGGATTCAAGGCCCAGTGTCCTTTCATTGCCTTTTTTTATTTCACGGTTCTACACTTGATGAATGGCTTTCACGTTCTAATCGAAGCCCTGAACCTGTTTAATGAGCAATTAAGTCTGCCCCATTCCCCATTAATTGCCCCATTTTTCTCATTTCAAATTACTTATAAAATTAAAAAATGGGCCTGCCCGATATATTCAGAGACCATAATCCAATCTCTAAATCGGGTTTTTTTTAATAAAAATAAGTTCTATTAAAATAAAGAGAGAAAAAGAAGAGATTTTTTTTTTTTTTTCGTGGGATGGAACGAAGATGAAAAAAGGTTCTTTTTCCATGAAGACTGAAATTAAGGTTTAAGGTTTAGGGTTTAAGATCGAAATATTCGATCCGTAATTACTTCGATATGATCCTAATTATATTAAAAAATTGATGCCATAAAGCATTGAATGAACGAGACAGAAATGAAGGCGGCCTTCTTGTTAGAAACATTTAACACTTAAATTTACTGGACTCATCTGCCCAACGCCAATTCTTCTTCATTACTTCTTAATATGCTGCCGACACAAATCACTTGTTTCTCAATCTCATGTACTCGATGGTAATTTACTTTATTTACGGACGCCCTCCCTCCTAACCATCGAGGTAAAGGTGACAGACATATGACGTCACTTTAAAGTGAAAAAAAATCACAGCTGTGCTCTGGTTTTCCGTCTGTTTCTGTAGCATTAGCATGTCTTATTTAAATTTATTTATTGTTTTTACAAAAATAAAAATAATATTGGGAGACAGTAGAGTACAGTTGTGTGGTAGTGATACTGTGGGTAAAAGGTTAAGGGGGCTGGCTACATAAGAGAAGGACAAAACGGTGAGTCTTACCAGAAAGAAAAAAGTTGAAAATGGCTTTTCACCGGCCTCCTCTTAAGCTTAAACGAAGTGCCTCTCCCTATCTAACACCCGAACCCAATCAAATTTTCTATTTTTGGTCCTTTGTATGCCTTACCATTGACTGCTACCTCCATAAAACTAGACAGTCAGCCTTTGCCTTATCTTTTTCAGCCATCACTGTTAACTGTAGTTCTCTGCAAATGAAAATGCGAATGGGTTACCCTTTTGAGGTTGAACTTGAAGTTGAAGAGGACATGTCTTTATTCTTCTATGACCAAACTGCCCTGGGTCAATATGAGGTATTCTCTGTTTCTGCCTTTGTAAATCGAAGGCCATTTTGGTGCATTCACATATGACTCTTCAAAAAGAGAGAACAACAATGTAGCTCTCCTTTCTCTCTCCCTCTGTGTAGAATCCTCTCTTGTGTGGCAAAAGGCAGACAGGATGGAGCCAGGCAAATTATAAATATAAATATAGTTTCTTTTCCAGAAAAAAAAAAATATTCACATTATTTTATATTTAGTTTTTTTTTCTTTGATTTTTATTTTTAAAGAGGACGAGGAGCATACGATTCGTCATCATTCATGGGTGGTGGTCATGGTACATCGAATGATCGAAATGCTGAGAAGGAGATGGGTTGTGAAGCTTTTTGATGATTTGACATGTATGGATGTTTGTATGTATGTATGCGAACCTGTTCCTTTACTCCTTTATGGTTGCAGCTCAATGCTCATACCTTACGATGATGGTGATGATGTATGCTTTTCCATTTTTCAATACATTCAGTTTATTAATATTAGTCAACATATATGCTATTTCTGTTTCTTTTACTAATATATCTATGTTGAGCTTCCTGTTAAAAAATGGTGAATGGTGTTGGAGCACCGATTATTGATCATTTGTTAAGGGAATGGAGGTGGGAGTTTTACAGTTGTTTGATTGGTGGTGTTGTGTTTGTATCAGTGTTGATATTGGCTTATACCGTAGTGATCAAAGGAGCAATTTTTAACGTGATTTCATGGTAACGACATTGATTAAAGAGAGATGGGTCCTCATGATGTATTATGGAGATACAATCCTAAAAGATTGGCTATAATTCCTAATTGATTATATTTTAGGATCATTTCAATCTTGCTCAAGGACTTGTTGGAGATGATGCTGAATATCTTTAATGTGGTATGTGCTTAACCAACAGTTGACCTCCCTGTTTCTCCTTTTGAAATTGATTTGTTTAAGTACCAGGACCGACCTTGTCTATTTTCATTAGTATTTCCTCTATAATGCTGTTTCCTCAACCATAAGTTGTTAGAAATTCTTCATAATCTAATAATAATCTACTTATACCATTTTTAATGGCTTTGAAGGTGCATAGAGTATTGGTTTCTATTGGTAACTAGTTTTGGCAGAGTTGTTTTATGTTCACATGTGATTTCTTGACATAGACTGCTCCATTCATCTTAGTAGCTTAGAAGTATTTTGTTATGATATTTTATGGTCTTCTTTGTAATGTTGGCTTTTGAAACCTTCAGTTTGCTGGGTCCGGTTCTGTATAGTCCCTTTTTCTCCCAAACTCAAGGATAAACTGTGCATCTATACTGTTTCAAATCTCAATATTGTGAAGCGACTCTAGATCTTTACATGTGGTCTATAGAGTGTGTCAACTCCCTGTAATTACATGGACTAGCATTTCTTATACATAATAAACAGTCATATTCAGATTTTTCTAATGTAGCTTCTGTTATATATTGAATCTTAATTGCGTGTTCTAATTTTCCAAGTTTAACTGAAATATTGTTTGTGTGGTGTGTGTGTGTGTGTGTGTGTATAAAAGCTATATCATATGGTTGACATGGACGCCCTGTTTGTTGGACTATATAATCAATGCTTTCTCTGCCAATACAATATCTTGTAACAGACAGCAGCAAGACTTCAAGGTAATGGAACGGCCTGTGTTTGTGCTTTTATTGGGGTATAGTAATCGGCCTACAAGAAGCCGTAAGATGCTTATGAAATTAATGACGCCGAGCCTCTGACCATAGCCACTGTCTGACAACGGGGCCTTTTTTTTTTGTATTTTTCTTTTTGGCTTTAAATTCTTGGCAGAAAAACTCGTATTAAGTCATCAAGTCAGCAAGGACCACAACTATGGCAATGGGGGTTGCATAAAATACTGGAAGCAGATAAAAAAGACCAGATAATGAAATGGCCTGTAGAGAGCAAAGGTGTTTGAATTTGTCAAGTAATTTGGAACATGTGAAGCATCTCGATTCTCCAAGCAAACAAAAGTAGATAAATTACAAATTTCTGGTCTGCAGTGTCATTGATGTCTTTTTCCGTATCATACATAAATGGCAGTACGATTTTCTTTTTTACATTCAGACAAATCAGACCCAATCCTAATTTTAAGGCCAGAGGACTTATTCCCACCCCTAGTTTGAGTTCAGCACAAATTCCCATCCTCAAAATTTCAAAAGCTCAAATTCTGTTCAAATAAATTTAATATTAAAAATAATAATATACAGTAATAATTTAGGAGTATTTTTATCTTTTTTAGATTAAAATTTTATAAATTATTAAAATAAATTTTATTTAAATATAAAATTTTAAAAAACAATTATAAAATTTTAAAAAATAAAAAAATTAAAGTAGTTACCGTCATTAATGTCAGTGGTGGTGGCCGCCGCTCATAATGGAACCAAATGACCGTTTTTGATCATCTAGTTCTAAGAGAAGTTAAATCTGGTCTCCTCATTCGATGGAAGTGGTCAGATCTGGCCATCTCCTAAAAAAATAGGAATAAAAAATAGTCGAAAAGGAATGACCTTGATCTCATTGACCATTTTCGATCATTTTTTTGAAGGAAGAGGTCAGATCTAGCCTTCTCTGGAATTAGATGGTTAGAAAAGACCACCTGATTCCATTATGGGCGACCACCGCCGTCGTCATCAATAGCGGTGGCTGTTTTAATTTTTTAAATTTTAAAAATTTTATAATTATTTTCAAAAAATTTTTAAATTTTTTTAAAAATTTTTATATTAAAAATTATTTTATAATTTTATTATAATTTTTATTTTTAAAAAAGAAATTTTAGTCATTTCATTTAAACAATTATAAAAAATGTTTAAAATTTGTCTAGAGGGTGGGAGTTTGGCTTTTGAAACTTTGAGGGTGGGAATTTGTCCTTGCCTCAAACTATGGGTGGAAATAAGTCTTTTGGCCTAATTTTAACTCCGTTTAAGTCACCCTAATCACTACATTTTACTATACACAGCTTAAAGTGAAAAAGATCTGTGGAACTCGTTTATAATTTTAATAATAATTCAGGTCACGTTTAATTGAAATAGTGAGATGACAAGGGATCAAGAATCCCTCGTGACAATAAAATATATAACTGTTTTCCTCAGAACTGAAGAGGCAGGTTTCTCACGGCTTTGCTTCCTACTACCGTGATGGATTCTCAAATTTATATTACTTTGCGTATGGGATTGTCCTCTGAATTGTTCAAGGGTGGACCAATCCTCCATATTGGGCTTAGCTCTCTTCACGTCAAACACTCCACTAGAATCTACACCTTGGTTTAGATAGTTTGACGACTTCTAGTAAATGAGTCGTGAAAGGGAGGTAACTTGGGTGTGTTAGGGGTTGTAATTATAGTCCCCTTGAGTGTTTGGTTTGCTCTACTAATGGCTACGCCTGGACTCCTATACATATTCACTGAAGTTGGAACTAAGGGTCTGATTCTTACAAATTCTGTGCTTAGGATATAATTCATCAAAATCATCGAGATATTGGTGAAGAGTAGGGGATCTTCATAAGGGTGGCTGCCAAAACAAGCTCCCATTGCTTGGCCATACTCCTTCCAGGTAACTACAATAGAGACCATCGCCAAGTTGCCAAATCCTACACAATGACACGGTTGTCAGAGTAAAGTTAAAAAAATTCTGAAACCCAATGGCCTATCACCTGAGTACTCTTCTACTGACAGTCAAAAAAATAAATAAATAAAAATGAAGAGATAATGCCAGTTAATGAACGAAAAAGCCTACTAGAGATTTTATTTTACTTCTGAAATATAATCCTGTTATTACTGTACTGTTTCTTTTCATACAAATATTTCGACTAAGAGTTGTGTACTGTATCAGTGCAACTTTCTTGAGACTTCTTAAAGCCGTCTGGATTTGCTCACATCTTTTAAATGCGGCCCACTTTTTCTACAAGGCGATTCTCTATTTCCGTTCTTTTCTTCAACATCACCCCGTACTTAAAAACAAGGTTTTTGTCTCCTGCAGTGACAGAAAGCTTGCAATTGAGAGATGTTTTCTCGAACTTGTCCTTGTACATGCTGGAGATTGGCACAAAGCTTCCTTTTTTGCTGCACAGGAAACCATGACCAGTCCTCAAAGCAGCTCCCAGGGAAGCTGAGACTGTCAAACAAGAACAGAGGTGATCCATCATGGATGGAAAAAAAAAACTACAGAACAATACAGCAAGCCAAATAGGAAAGTTTCACAGGCAATCTTTTTTGACTGGAGAAACTTCATCTGCTATAATTTGAAAATAAAGAAAAAGCTTTTTTTTTTTTTTGTATGTCAAATGAGTAGCAACAAGTTCAGGTAAAAATTCTAGTTGTGTTTTCTGGATTCAGTTTCAAACAAGTTTATTGATTATCACAAAACATATAAGATGGAAGAACCACATACTAGTTTTCTGTAGTGTACAAACGTCACATCTCTTAAATGCGGCCAAATTTGGGACCCTCCTATGCCACATGTCTATCAGCTCTTTCCTGAAATAAACCTTGATGATGTCATCTTACAAAAAAAAAAGGAAGATGAACTGATAATAAAAACTAGAGCATTAAGACTATACAGGAATATAAATCTCTTGATGATGGGTCTAATGTTGGCTCTCTCATCTCCTTTTAAATCCAAATTATTATGCAAAAATAATTGAGTGTGCTTTAATTATTATGTCTATATATCCTATTGTCTGTACTTATGAAGGAGAATCGTTCTTTTATTAAATCAATGACTCAAGAAAAAATTTCTTCTTCCTTATAAATTGTAATGCTCTTGTAATGAAAGACAGACTTCACGTTTTGAGAAAAATGCAAAACAAGCTTAGTTTTAATATCCTTCGAGTAAAAACCCATTTAGAGCATGAATGGTCGAACAACTTCAGTGCCCTAATACTAGTTTTTTACCATCTTAATTTACCACCCCTAAAAAAATATGTTATATGCTTACATCATAATATAATAATATAATTTTGTACATTAAAAATTTTAAAATTGTAATAGATATTCATAATAGAGTGGATGAAGTCATTCTATAAAAGAAAAACCCGAGCTTAATAGGACCTTACTAGCCGTTGGAATTGCAAAGGCGTTTTAGATCATATTAGGCTTTTTGTTTTCCTTCTTTCAGTCCAGTCTCCATACCATACCATACCATTGTATTTGTATAACCCTATCTCCTTCTATGGTATAGAAGCTTAACAAAGAAGACAAAAGAAGTAACTTGATTCCTTCTACCAAAGATATAAGGCAGGAATTCTAGGTTATAATCTCTTTAGAGAACCTTCAGAGAAAATATGACTTCATTCTATACTACGGAGTCCACGACAAAGAAATTTTCTAAGCCTCTACGTCCTCTAAAACCTACAAGATAGGACGATATTGAAGGACCTCCTTCTACACAATCTCCCATCAAAGCTCCAAGAGCCTAGAAAACTCCACCAACGCCTAAAAAATGTTCAGTGCAATTGAAAGTAAAATATACTATCATGTCACAACAACCAATGACCGCAGTGTTCCAACCTACAAAGTTTCTCTCTTTCAAAGCCTCTGTTGACCCAACCATTAACATAAGGCAAGCTTGGAAAGTCAAAAGTCCAAGAACAATCAGACCTGATGGATCAAGCGATCAAATTAGTCTTACCAAAGCAGTTCTATACTGGCAATTATAGAACGTTGTCGCACAGAACCACATTCTAACTAAGATTAGCCAGACCACAAAGCGCATTAAACAAAATTCGCAAGCCAATACCTAAATAATTTTGTAGCTCATTAATGCACTCAATCTTAGAATGCAGCAGGTCTATAATGATATATTGGCCTGTGTTGCAGCCCAACTCCCATTTCAAGCAGAAGAACGGGAGATGAAATTCTAAAAGCCCAATTGGTCCATTTAGAAAGCATAATTCAAAAGCCTGTTTCTGTATCTCCTAAATATACTTTTCCCTTCAGCTCATATTATTCTACACCTCCCTCGTTACTACCCAAAGAAATCTACTGCCTACCGACAAGTTTGAGGAATATAAGAAACTCATTGGAAACTCCTCACTGCTGACATAAATTGCGAAAAGCCAAACTTTGCCCAAAATCTCTCCAATCCCAAGACCCAACCAAAAGGATAAAGACAAAGCAATAACAGTCTAAACTACACTAGTGATCATTCCTGAAACAATTTCTTTGATGTTAGAAAGATTTCCACCACAGTAGTCAATGATAGCAATTCCCATCAGCAAGTAGCTTAAAGAAAAATTAGTTCTTTAAAAGAAATTCCAAGCTATTCTATAGAAGAATCTTGTTCAGATTCTGATAGTAAAGAAGTGGAAATCCTACCTCAATTCTTCACCGGCGAACCATATTATCCAAACCCAATTGAGCATGATTCAAAAGAAGAAGAATCAACCATCGAGCACAATCAGCCGCAAAACCAATTCCAATGGCTAGCAAGGTCTTGTTAGACTCGGGTTTTTCTTCAATAGAACGACTCGACTCATCCTGTTATTGATATATTACAATTTTGAAATTTCTGATGTGCAAGATCATGTTATCATGCAATCACAAAACAAACTTTTCCATGGGTGGTAAGTGAAGATGGTGAAAAAATGGTATTAAGGCACCAAAGCTATTCTTCCATTCATGTTAAAACTAACCTGGCTCACAATTTTTCTCAAAATTTAAAGCTTATCTTTCATTACAAGAGCATTACAATTTATAAGGGATGAAAAAATATTTCCTTATGTCATTGACTTAATAAATAAACGGTTCTCTTTTATAAGTACAGACAATAAAATATAGAGATATAAAATTTAAAGCACACTTAATTATTTTTATACAATAATTTGGATTTACAGAGATATGAGAGAGCTGACATTAGACCAACCATAATGAGATTTGCATTTTTCATATAGTTTTAATGCTTTAGCTTCCATTATCAATTTGTCTTCTTTTTCTAAGATGATATCATCAGGGCTTATCTCATAATAGAACTGATGAACATGTGGCATAGAATAGTCCTAGTTTTGGCTAGATTTTTGAATTATTAATCCTTAGTCTTAGCTATCATTTGGTTACAGTATACAGGATATATATATTCTCTTCGTTGGGTCATGCTAATGTCAATCCATGTGAAAAATGAGGGATTTGGTGTATGGATTAGATTGGTAGATTGACTTTAGCTATAATGACTTGTTGTGTCATGATATCTGCATCTTAATATATCCTAAAGGGTCAAGATCCTAGGGCCTAGTAAACAGCATTAAGCTTGGTAAAGAATTTAGCTCATGCTTCATTAAGTTGGAAAGAGTAATACGTTAGATACTGTTCCTAGGGAGCATCTTCTATAACTGAGGGTCATATGCGAGCTGGGATAATTTCATTAACTTTCGAAATTTTTTTTTCAAAATTTTGATATTCTTGTGAATAAGTAGTTCTATATTTCTGGAGACTATAATGGTGATGAGTATATCATCAAATTTTGGTTTTAAACAAGATTTTTCTTTGATAAGTCAACACACTAGGGTTTCTGGTAAGGAATAGGATAGAATATCATAAGTTAGATGGCCATCAAAGAAAGTGATACTCTTGCTAGTATTATAAAAATGTACCCATCCACCAAGATAGAGGGTAAAACCACTATAGAAATAATTCAAACGATAAAAGCTCCAAGTGTCTTTGAGGATCCGCTGTTTGTTTAGTCAAGAGATCGTCTTAGTCATCGAGAATTCAAGGGCAACTATATACCTTGTCATAAGGTATTAAGGGAACCAAAGAGAGTTCCAAGTAAGATCTTTGGTTACCTCTGTCATAGAAAAAAAAGCAAGGTAGAGATAGTCTGAATGGACTTTTAACTCTCCAAGGGTATAAAGATTGCTTTCTTTTATAGTTTTTAGTTGGTAGGACAAAAACATCCTGTGAAAGTTGGGTTCAAAATAGACAAGAAGAATGTCATAGATTGCTGGGAACTCTTAGTGTGTATGTGTAGGATGAGGGTTCTTAGAGAAACTTGCTTCTTGAGAGGTCTAATGAGATAGTTGAGAACGATATTCTGCTTCCCTTTTGTATGACGCACATCAAAAGAATATTGTGTAAACTACATCAAAAGAATATTGTGTAAACCATTAACTCCACCTAAACAGTTGATGTTGTGGAAGTCTCTTAGCCTGTAGATCAAGCATTCTTAGGAATGCAATCATATTCATTTCTACAATAAAATGTTAACTTATCAAGTAAAACTGAAATCATTTTATTCCTCTTTTTACAACAAATATTTATCTGAAGGTTGAATGGTAACCCTACTTTGATTGTTTGTACTAGCCACTCTTGTATCCACACACTTTTTTTCTTTGAAAATTCTTTCAAGGAGTATGGCCGATCAGATTTCATTGTTGACATCTATTTGTAATATTTGCCTTCTATTCGAAAGGATCTAGAGCAAGGGAAATTTTGAAATAATTGCTTTTAGCTTGTACCGCTTTTCTTAAGCATATGATAAAAGGGTTTAGTAAGCTTGCTTAAGTTAAGAATGAATTTCGAGTCATAATTAATTATGCCTTGTAGGTTAAGATTTCACCTAAGAACATCTAGGGTTCGGGAATATACATTCCTTGGGATATGATCTTCCTTAAGAATTTAATTGATTGAACTCCAATTTGCACTATTATATCATATAGTAGATGTTTTGTTGCATTATTACATCACGTTGAAATAGTTCAAGACAACTACTATGATTAAGAGTTCATTGGTTTTCTCTGAGTCTTAACGTGCCTTACGTTCAATTAAGTTGACAAAAAGATTTCCAAACACATTTATGTCCCTATTTCGGTAATGTGCCATCCATGTTCATATTCTCAAGCTAACAAAGAGTGAAAAACGATGAAAAAGCTTAGCCAATAAAAAGAACATATTGGAAATTTCAAAAGAATATTTGAACATAAGTGAAACTAATAAACACTAAACTACCACCTCTCCGCAAAGTAAGGAGCAATATGAACTACAACAGCATGAGCTGGGGCTATCTTTCCACGTTTTTTCTCCAAGTCTGGAGCTGTAGCCTGTAAACAATAAAATTCAACAAACCTGAGCTAAAATGCAGCAAGAAACCTACCAGATAACTATGAAACATTATTTCACAATATATAAAACAACATTTATCACGTTGATTGGAAGTAGTTTTAGGACTTAAAATATAGTTACAACAAACCTCTTAAACTCTCTTAGACCATGCTCTTAGCTTGACTTCCATCAAGTTCAAGCATAATCCCCAATTAGGAGCAATGCCATAAAATAAGACTGAATTCGAATTGAATATATTCAAATTCGTTTTTAAATTCAATTCAAATAAACTTGAAACGAATTATTGAATCTAAATACGAATATGAACCTGAACCCAAACTATAATTTTAAAAATTTGTAAATACAAATCTGAACATAAACCATATAAATCGAATATAAATACGAATCGAAACTTAAATAAATTTTTTTTTAATTATATTTTATTAATTATAAGTTTTTAATACAATATAAATATGAACCATATAAATCAAACGCGAATAAAAACCTAACTCTCGATCATGAATTCGAATACGAATTGAACCTAAAATGAATAAATTGAATACGAACATATAACTATTTATATTTAATTCGCCTCGAATTTAACTCTATCATAAAAGAGCTAAAAAGGGAAATCCTCTTGGTGTTCTCATATACTTCCTTCGATGATTCAATTATCTTCGTAATTTGCTGTCCAGTGAATCTTTCACGAGCAAGTGACCCTGTAAGTTTAACTAGCTCCAACGCGCCACCCACACCCTTGTCTATCTCCCTACATTGAACAGTGCTGCTGCTGTCCATCCATGTAGGAGATTCATTAATTGAAAAGGCACTGCCAAACTAATCAACCAATGGCTTCGTAGGATCCAAAGAGGATAAAACTGCAGCACTACCATTCTTCCAATAAACACTACTGTCCTGGCTGAAAAATTGGTGAGCGTGGCATGCACACGGGAAGCAGTGATGTATAGTTGGATTTGGTCGTGTGCATGGGCGTTGGGTTTCGTTGGTGTGTTGTCGTTGAAGTGAGAGTGTGCTCTATACAAACTGGTTAGAAATTGGAGTTATTCCCCTGATGAATCCAAGCCTGGACACAATTGTCCATTTTTGTCCCTTTCAGTTATAATTACGAGATTAATGCACATAAGGCTGGTTCTAAGATAGTACTAATCAGAGACATCACATGGGGTGGCTTTTTCAGTCAATTGCGATGCGTGCTCATATCCAACCTATGTGACAATTGGTATCAGAGCCTAGGTTGGGCAAACCTAATTTGACGTAAATCCAAATCGAATGCTGCGAAAGTCCCTATCTCCTCCAAAAGTTTAAATGTGAGCAATGCCGAAAATTAAAGTGTACATTGCTCTTCACTTGCTAGCTATAGCAGAAAGTTGCTAAGCCGACAAGCAACAAGTAGTGTCCATTGGAAGCAAGGGTGTGTTGCATCCATAGGCGCGTAAAGCTTGGCGCACGTTAAAGATGATTTTGTAACCGTTGCGAAATTACTTTCTCCCTGGGGTGTCAAGCTTGTAGACATCATAGTTTTGTCGCACTTGTTTGGCAGCACAAACGTCCCTTTCAGTTGAGTTGAGTTTGGCGGTGTTGTTGGCACAAGAGTGCGTTCTTATGATGTTTGAGGGTGTTACAAAAAGTGAAGTGTGCGCAAGGGCATGCACGATTTTTAAGGAGAGAAGGTTTGTCACGAAGGTTGATGAGCGTGACAAAAACATGGAAAGCGGCAATATATGGTTGGATTTGGATGTGTGTATGGGCATTGGGTTTCGTTTGTGTTGTCGTTGGTGCGAGAGTGTGCTCTGTACAAACTAATTGAGAATTGAAGTCATTTCCCTAATGAATTCAAGATATGACGAAACCAGTATCCCTTTGTGTCTCTTTCGATTATATTTATGGGATTAATGCACATAAGACTGGTTCTCAAAATAAGGGTAATCAGGAACGTCACACGAGGTGGCTTATTCAGTCGATTGTGATGCGTGCTCAAATCCAGCCCCTGTGACAACTACCATGCTGCTGTCCGCTACCAGAAATAGCAGCAATTTTCGAGAAATCTAATTTTGATTTTGACAATTTTTGAAGAATGACATCCAAAGCTTCCACGCACATCAAGGTGGGTGAAACAGTTCTTCCATTAACTGAGGGATCTCCATAAACTCCATCCTTGGCCTTGTAGAGGGGCAAACCAGAGTCAAAATGTACTAGCTCTGAAGTGAAAATGTTAAGATTGAAGTCCAACACAGTTGCCTTCAAGGACCTCAAGGAAAAAAAAAAAAAACCTTCAGTCCATCAAAATAGCATACATAATTGATTCTATACATGATTATCAGGGGAAACTAACAATCGGAATAAAACCCAAAAGAAGAAACATCAAAAGACTGACAAATAACATATTTAGTCAATCACAAGACAGATTATTTAATGAGTTTTCATATAAATTTAGATAACAAATAAACCTATATAACAAAGAAAATAAGCCAATTGAATAACATCCAATCGGAGAAAGATCAACATTATGGTAGACTATGGCGCATAAAAGGATAATCGGAACAGTTTCATTCCATTACATCACAGGAAAATGAAAAATGCTAATATTATGAACAAAATTTGGTAAAATCAGAAGAAAAGAATTAAAATAAAGCTAACATTGCACAACAGAGAAAGACCTACTGAGTAGAGCTATCAAATCCCAAGGAAAAAAGATACCTGTGGAAGAGAGAAATCCTCCATTGTTGCCCTAACAGAAGAGACTCGTTTCAGCTTTGGGAGTGTTTCAGCTTTCTCCTAACGACTGTTTAAGACTAAAAAAGAACCGTAAATTGATCAATTTCCACCGAAGGTTTTGGGAAATCAGTTCTCACCTCTAAATTCAAAAACTACAAAATGCCACCCAAATTCAACTCGTGTTGGGAGAAAAGTGTCGATGGATTCGCCAGAGAAAAGTTAGATTTCATAATTAAAGAGCGTAAACAGTGATTTGTCATTTCTTAAGGAATTTTGATTGAATTTTCCTAGTAATAATAGGAATAATGAATCAGATCCAGGATAATGAGAAAAGTTGGGACTTGACCAGCTAATCATCATAGATAATGTTACATATTACCTTATCAAAGAACACAGGGAAGAACTAAAGATCGACAGTGATTATTATAAATAATTAACTAAAAATAATATTACACAACAAAACCGAATTTGAAACCCGTACTGCACCCATCTCTCTTATCACTTTGAAGGGCCGCCATGTTCCGGCGAAACCATGTAAACTACAAGGCTGGTTATCTTTAAAACTCCCCGCTGCCAAGGTATACTAAAGCACAAATTACGCTAAATGAGGACACAATCAACAGATTAATATTGGCCTCTGTTTCCATTCTCACAGTGCCTGGTAATTGTGGTGAGGAAAATACCCAATTGATGACCAATACAACATAGGTTTTACTGAAACACTTCAGGGAAGGACCACATTAAGAATTTTGCATAAATGTCAGACTCTAAAAACTCAATATGAGCAGCGCGTCCTATGATTGTGTTTAAGTTTTTGCTGTAAGCTGTGGTATCAAAGTTGACATCACAGCGCATGAACACCCGCTGCTCAGAGGAAGGGGCACGTATCTGGTCCAAGCAATCATTCAGCATCTCCAGATATACTTTGCCCTTTTTAGAGTAGTCCCAAGAAGCTGCCTGGCACAGTTCAATTCTGGCTGAATGATATGGAACATAACCATCCTGAGTAACACAAAATCATAATTAAAATCGAAGGTACCAGGACAACATGAAGCAACAGCTTAGAAAAACCATCATATTTTCCACACCTTTCCCACAGGTCAGTCAACTTTGTGATGAAAATCATTCACAAAAGTTCTTAAGATAAACTTTGTAAAATGTTCAGCAATGTCAATCTGTTGGGAATTATCAATTGTTTAACAAAAACTTAACCTTCTCATTTGGGTGCAAAACAATTTCTCAAAAGAAGATCAAGAAGAGTTTATGATACAGTGTACATGAAATCACTTCTTCCATCCCAAGCATACATTCAGATTGTCCTCCATAGCGGATACCCGATTCTAATATTCCCACATTCAAGCAAATATAACCATGGAACAAACACAACTAAGCTAATTGTTTCATTCCCATTTTCAAGCGGCTATAACCATGTAACTGTCTTCTAACTGGAGATATACAGATACATTTCTAGTGTTGATACAAATTAACCTGTGAATAGTCTATCATAATAAATCTCAGAAATGATTCAGAGCAATTTTGAAGGTATACTTTTTGTATAAAAAGCAAATGGCATGAATGCTACCTTGACAAATCTTTAAAATGATTTGTGACAAATTTAAAAAGTACATATCATTCAAACGATGTTAATACCTGGGGAGAAGATAAGAGAATTATATGCTTGAAATTTTCCAATGTCTTCTGCTGAAAGAATGAAATTAACTGTTTTAGATTCTCAGTAAAAGAAATCAAACACAAACTTTGCCTGGTTTTCTAATTTATATGAGTATCCTTGTTTCAGAAGGCAACCAAATATATTCAGCATGCATATTTTCTGGTATCCGTCTGCCAAAGTTCCAATGGTGATGGGGTTAGTTTTTTAAATGACCCCTTTGGCACCTTTTACAATATTGCAAATGTCAGCCCCTTCCCCTTATGAAATAGCAATTATACTGCATCAATCAAAATCAAGACAAGTTCTCTCACAACGATCTTTGACTCTCTTTTTTCGCTCAACCTCCAATTGAGAATTTCACTCATTACATCACACTCCAAACTACTTCAAGGACAAATTTGACTGTAATATTTCAGATCTTGACAAGAGATCTCTATTTAGGGTTTAAACCCTTTTTTCAAGTAAAAAAATAGCAAAGACATTATTTCAAAAGAGTTTATGGGTTCCATGATTGAGAGCATGTTAGTGAGTTTTGTTTGATAATAGGGATATATAGTTATTAGTTTGTTTACAAAGGGGTCAAAACCACAATCTCACTTGTGGTAGTTTTATTCCTGCAATTTCCACAATATATTGCCTCAATAGACTTAAATATGTTTTCAGGGAAATGTGCATAAAAAAAAAGATGAACCGTTCTTATGCAAGGTCTACAGTGTTTTTAAGTACCTTAGAAAGTTTGTAGAAAAATGTATTTCGTAGATCAGGATTATCAGTGAAAGTGAGCTGATGCATGCACTGTGTATTCTTCAACTTCTTCAAAAGCCACAGTCCAGAGTTGAATAAGGAGTTTGAACTGTACAGATACCCCAAATGTGGACCAGATATAGAAACGTATGTATACAGGTACCTTAGGTATGGTTCCATAATGCCCTCTGCAGAAAGTAAAGCCCATTTCTGTTACCAAATTAAAAAATTAAAGAAGAAAGATCAAGAGGCATATAAAGCTACGACCATATACCTGCTAATGCTGTTCTAAGAATGACGTTTCCGATTGAATGCCCAACAAAACTAAGCTTGATATCTCTTAGGCCAACAGATTTTGACAATCTATCCATTTTTTTTTTAATAAAAGCAATCACTTCTTGAGCCAACCTTAGTCCCATCTCTCTTAAATCTCCAGATGTTCTGTCTTGATTCACTTCTGACATAAGAAACTCTATCTTTGGATCTATCAAAAGCCATTGATTCCGAATAAGCCGCAAATCCAGATGATGTCCCTATAATGTTCAGAAACTGACATGCAATGTTAACCTTTTGATTATGCTCCAAGCTAAATGTAGTATAGAACATGTATGATCAAAGACATCAGATATTTATCTATAAGTTAATCACAATGACTCTACAGGCAAGAAGGTAGCTGAACTTCAAGATTTACAGCTCTTGACAAATATTTTGGTTGACAGTAGTTAATACTGTCAAGCAGAACAACATCCAAAGGAGAATTCTTAAATTACGCAAGAACAATAAACAGAAGACCAGCATTTACAATGTATACATAAAAAAAAAAAATAGGCTCTAGATAAATTAGACCTTCAAACTGCATCGAAATAACAAAGGAGTTTTCAATATTATATATGTTGCACCTCTTTGGTTCCTGTTTTCGAGAAGTTTCACAGCTCCTTTTTTTTCATCAACTTGAATGGGGAAGGGATCTAGAGCTAATCATTTTTTTGGGAGTTTGTAATTCTTAATTTGAGGCAAATCACTGTTCTGGGGTTCAGATTCTTTGGTTAATGACTGGTGAAGATTTTGCCTCCTTCAAATGGGACCTTTTTCTTTTGTCCCTGCAGACCTCTGATTCAATTTTTCTATCTCCTTTCTCTTTCAACATAGTCTTTAATGATTTGTAATTAAAAAAAAAAAAAGCTCTTTATGACAGTCACGAGATGTAAAAATAGAAGTTTATACTGGAGAAAAAAAGCAATGGAGAATACAAAATTAAGAAGTTACAAAAGAGTAAGGACTTGCCTGAAACCCATGCACGAAGACAACCACCTTCAAGTCACGTCCATGTTGTGGTGGGCTAGCACCAGATGGATGTTTTCCAGATTTGGAGCTAGATCCTGCACGTGAGCCACACCCACCCATTGGGTCCAAATTTCTGAAGTATGAAACTTCACTAAAAGAACGCCGCGGAGCATTTATGACACGCTCCACTATTACAATAGGAATATGTGAAGGGTCTCCAAATAGATGCATATCTTGAATGAACCGACTGTTGATCTGCATGGAACTCAAACACCTGTAAATCCAAGTACACGCAAAAAAACAGCTAAGGAAGCAGCCCCTGCAAGAGCAGTTACAAACCTTCATTTGTGCAATACTTCGACGGTGTAGTTCTGCACGTGTTGCTGCAAGCTGGGTAGGCTGGATAGAACAAAAGAAAATTTCAGCTTCAGCTATAGATACTTGATGCATGTCACTAAACAAGCTAAGACACATTGGTAATCAGAAATAAAGAGTATTAGTATTTACATCATCATTCAACTTTAGCAAACTTGAAACTTTTTTATGCACACCATTGTGGGACGGCTCATCAAACCGACTATTTAGATAGTGATGAGGCATCTCAACCTTGGAGTATACCATCCATATGGACCATTCAGCTCTCCTGTCCTTAGCCCATACATTACGTAAATATTTCAGTATCTTTCTACTGTTAGCCCTGGAATGAAGTACAATATTAGCCAATATACAAGCTCAAGTAATCTAACAACTACATCCAGTATCCTGACACATCCATTAATAACTTATCATTAGTGAAGGATAAAAAGATCAATCACATTCACTTGAAAGAAGGTCAAAGCAGGTTGTTTAAACCTCAAATAGAAATTAGTGTCTCCATCAGAATATAAAGAGCATCTTAACTAACATGTTCAATGCACCTTTGTATTGGAAGGAAGAAAATTTTCCTATCTATTAAAATACAACTTGAGCAGTTATTGGTATATTGACCACCTCAATCAGCAATAGTTTATTACCGTCAAGAGTATCCTCAAGAATGTAATTGCTGCACAAACCATACAAATACTGTATAAAACACATTGTCGAACTATCACAACATGAGTGATTTTAACCAATATATCAGGACAAACAAGGTGTTTCTACATTCATTTGGGTCTACAAGAGGTGAGATGCCAAAGATTGTCATTTGTTGATTGAAAAGGAATAAATCTAAAATTTTATTGAATGAATTAAATTTTATTAAATAAAGAATCACAGTAACAATTAAAAAACCCAATATCCCTAACCAGCAATAGTGCATTATTGTTAAGAGTATCCTCACGGATGTTAATGTTGAACAAACCATACAAATACTGCATAAGACACATTGTTGAATCATCACAACATGAGTGATTTTATCATATTTATCAGGAGGGACAAGGTGTTCTGCATTCATTTGGGTCTCAAAGAGGTGAGATGTGAAAGATTGGCATTGGTTGATTAAAAAGAAATAAATCTGAATTTTTATTGAATGAATTAAATTTTATTAAATAAAGAATCAGGGTAACAACTGAAAAACCCTATATCCCCCTAATGTTATGTCAGGAGATTTCCAGTAATGCTACACACCTCAAATACAAAGTTACTGCAAAAATGGATTCTCAAAATTAATTTTAATCCTTCCCAAATGCTACTATTCATTCCTTTCAAATCCTAACCCTAATTAGACTCCTAAACATAATTGGTAATTATTAAATCCTAATCCTATTTCCTAATTTTGCAAATATTTATCAATTTCCTAAATCACTTACAAATAATTATTAATTTCCTAAATCATCCCTATAATGAGGCCTAATAGTTCCTTCTCCCTCAACAACAGCCTTGTCGGCAAGGCAAAATGGAGAGAATTGTTTCCAAACTATCAATGATTGGAAAAGAACCGTATAGCATGAATCATATACTAAAACAACAACATATTTGAAGGCTCCATGCACATTGCTAATAGTGCTTGGACCAAGTTTAGATATGGTTAGATTTAGCTATCACTAAATGTTTTTGCATATGAGGGCTTACTAGCAACAACAATAGCAAAGGAGAACTTGTTGGACTCTACAAAGTTTACATTCAAACTCTCATTGTAGACAATTTCGGTAGTCAAATCAATCATATTTTTCAACGCATTTAGGATAGTGGTACTAGTTATGAGATTACTACCACCAAGACCCTCCCCATGTGATTGTCCGACCACCACATTGATAGCCCAAGTTGTTAGCATGACTCCTTGTAACCAATTTTTTTAGCCTTTTGGGAAATGGAACCAATGACTTATCATCAAATCCACCATTCCTTAGGCATAAGTGATATACTTATTGTTTTTCTTGTTAATTCTTGATGCTCTTGACTCCCAAGTTGATTGGCTAGACAAAAATTTGTCAATGGATCCTTAAAGAGTCCCATAACAAATTTAACTCTCGAGATTCTTTTATCAACATCATCAATTTTGTTCATGGGAATGATGTTTTTCTTTACTTGGTAAGTTAAATCATCAGTGAACTCTATGAACATATAAGGTACCAAGATCATGTCAATTATAGCACTAACTCTAGCTTACAAAATATGAATGGTTAAACTACTACGACACTCTATTGATACAATTATAGTATGCAAGCATGTGGATGCTAAGCAATCCATGATAATCAATCACAGTGTCATTCTCATTAATTGTGGGGGCTGTATGTGTGGTTGGCAAGGTTGAAGTTTGGGTGGTGTAATTGTGGGTTGCTTTTGGAGTATCTATTGATTATGCCTTGTTAGAGTGGATGTTTGAAGTTTGGGGGTTTGAGTGGCTCTCTCCAGCTGATCTTTCTCCAATCAAGGCTGCACTGTTAAATCCCTTTTGGGTGTCCAATTTTTCACTTGTGGCAGCCAACATCTCCTTAAGAGTCCAAATCTCTAATAATTTTCCATCCAATATTTGAAACTAGTCATTGCGTTCATCATTTTTTGTTTTGCCATAATTCTCTCAAATCCTTGACTTCCTTCTTTAACAAATTGAGTCGATTTTGTACAAGTATTGACCATCAATAGGCTCAAAAAAATTGTTTGCAGATCATGCTCTAATACCCATTCATAAGACCCTGAATTGAAGGATTAACACTTATTGATTGAAATGAAATAAATCTAAATTTTTCTCGAATGAATGAAATTCTATTGAATGAAGCATCACAATTACAATTAAAATCCCAATATCTTTCACATGGCACCAAGAGATTTCTGGCGATGTTACATTCCCTAGAAACAAAACTATTCTGAAATTGGATTCTCAAAAGTTAATTCTATTCCTCCCTTAACCCCACTATTTATTCCCTTCAAACCTAATCATAATTGGTAATCCATCTAATTGGTAATTATTAAACTCTAATCCTACTTCCAAATATTGCAAATATTTATCAATTTACTAAATCACTTACAAATAATTATTAATTTCCCAAATCTCCTCAATTTTCTAAATCACCCCTATGATGGGGCCTAACACTATAGAGTACACGAAATTTAACCTAGGAAATGAATTTCTTCAATGTTAGAGATTCTTCAATCTTAGTTGCAAAAGGTTGATAGATGCACATCAACTTTACCAATTCAGAAATCTCTTCTCCATTTGGCTAATATTATCACATTGTGAACAACATTAATTGTGGTCTGATGTAACATTTATAGTCAGCATTAACTAAATTTTTCTTCCTGAAAATGTTGTTCAGTTAATATAAATGAGATTACATCATAAGTATCTAACAACTGTTGCCTATAAAATTTAGTTTGATTAAAAGAAGCAATCCACACTTACTATTTTGAAAAATTGAACTTTGAATGGACTCTCAGCATTTCAAAAAATTACTTGTGGCTCTTAAATCATAGAGCCATAAGAACACAATGTTTGGTAACATATACTATTGTCTGCTGACCACTTCTAATTGAACATTTATAAAATTCAATAAAATGTAAATCATGAAGCATTAATAGACCACCATGCATGCATCAAGAAATTGACTTTCTTCGTCATTATTCAGACAACAGAAGAAATGAAAGAGAAAGAGTTTAACTGTTTGCTCATGTAAATAAGATAGTAGACAAATGCTATTATTTTTCTTAAACAAGAGAAAAAACTATTGGCTACAGAAATATATCCTACCTCCTTGACTGTTCAAAATGAAATGCATAACAGCACTCAGCAAATGACATAACAAAGAAAAGCCAGGGAGTCGATTCATATTCCTCTCATATGACCAATAAAGAATTACAATTACAGGAGAATGATAAGTCACATTAGAGAAGTTGAAATCAGATGTCAGTAGGCAACTATTATCATTAAAAAAAAAACTAGTTGATTTATTAGAAGAATATAAAAAACTATGATGGCGTACTGAAATTAGTATCACAGGTGTCTGAATAGAATGTTGAAGCAGAAAAGATGCTAACCTGTGGATATTCAGAAATGTATTCCATAAATATAACACTTGATTGCCCAAAAAATCAAAAATTTTCAAGAGGTTTTCCTCTGATAAGGTGGAAAGCAACAGATCCTTTTGAAAATCCAGAGAACCATTTGCACTCTGTTACAGAATTACAGTTATCTTATTAAAAAAATCAACCACAAGGTATAAAAATTACAAAAATAAAATCAAGATATACAGCACAAGTAGAGCAATGACCTCAAAATGATAACGTGGCTTGCCTTGTTCTGACACTTCACCGTTGGCAGTACCCTGATTCACTTGCAAGGGAGGATCAGACAACTTTATAGCATCTATTCCAGACATAAACTCAGTCATATCTATAGCTTGATTAATTGCTTCACTAAGTTTTTGTAGATCTTCGAGCAAATTATTGCGGGAATCTAATAGTGCTTTGACAGGTTTTGTATCTGCCGAGGTCACTTGACCTAAAGCCTACTCAAGTTCAAAAGCAAGCCATCAGTAAAGTAGATGATAATTTGTCAATGAAATGGTAGAAAAATAGCTATAAGCTGCAAGCATCTCAATATGTGTGAATCATTGGGTTCAAGTTTAAGAAAGTAGCAGCAAATAGAAAACCAGAACTATGAAAATATTCAAAATTCACATTTGTCAATAGAAGACTGGTTAAAAAAGATCAATTAGAAAGAGTTCCATAAAAAATTCAATTAGTGATTGACCTCTGCAAAATGATTATAATGACTTAAGGTGATAAAACAGAAACTATAATGCCGCCTTGAATAGGATCCGAGCCATGGGCAACATTTTCTTTACGCAAAAATGTGAATACTGGTAAACATAGAATATAAACAGAAGCCTGGGCTAATTCAATTCATAAGCATGCACATACGCATACATAGAGAGACCCAAGAGACCATGCATGAACTAGTCTCTACATTCAGATACGTGTAATAATATAGTGTCATCAAGGAACAAATGTACAGAAAGCCTGATTACAGGCAAAGAACATAACCCACACATAGCTGTGTAATAGAAAGAGCAAGAGTAGACAAAAAAAAAAAAAAAAAAAAAAAACCTCAACAATGTTAAATAAAAATTATTGCAAACTAAAATTCAATTGGGAAAAACATACTTGATCAGATGCATTAACAATCCCAACAGCAACATCTGCAGCCTTGCAAGAATCACTGAGATAATTTAGTTTACCAATATGGCACAAGAATTAGTTTACAAACAAGCTTCAAATAAATAGAATTATAGAAAAGGAAATAAGATTACCATGATGAAGATAGCTATTGAAGAAACTAGAATCTGTAACAAACCTGGATACCTTCAATGCAGGGCTGTGAGAACCAGCTTTCAGTAGACTCACATGAATGCTTACATCAACAAGAACTGCATGAAATGCATCAAAGTGGACAGGGCAATATGAGTGCAGTCCCAAAAGTGCTTTAGGAGGTATCCGAAATTCATGGACTGCAGCAGGACAAGCATCCAGAGAAGCCTGCAACTCGGACCTGCACATAGCATTACACTCACTGTTAGTTATATAATCTCAATCAGAAGATATCAGATATCAAAGGGAGTAAGAGAACACTAAATTTCACTTTGGCCCCAACTAAATGGGCAAAATTACCAACATAAAGATTCTGTCAACTCACCCAATCTCTGAGATTGCAGCATACATGAGCTCAAACTTCAAAATAACAGCAGATGTAGAGGGACCCTATCAACAAAATGTCATATCAATACCAAGACATGACGTGAATAGCAATGCTTTCCTCCCCCATTTCTCGCATATTTCCCTATATTTTCAAAACAGCAAAAACAGGGGTTCGTATCTCAGTGAGAAGAGCAAGGGGGAGATTTACCTCATATTTACTAGGAGATAGACTGAATGAAATCAGGATAGATAGAAGAATATCCTGCCTTGCATATTTGATCCGGAAAGGCTGTGTAGAAAAACTGTTGTCTCTATCATTGATCCTCCATACTCCATATATGTCACCATAACCTAGATTGGGAGCTGTAGCTCAACAAATGTCACCATTTTAAGAATTTAGCTCTTAATTGAACCATAAAATATCAAGTTCCAGAAGCCCAATGAAATATCAAAAGCTTTATCTTTTGAATGGAGGAAACAACAGTTCAATGAAGGAATAACACGTAGAAGTAGAGTACTTGTCAGCTCTTTTTCATTATCTTATCTTTCTTTCCTGATGCTCTTATGTACACCTTCTGTGTGATAGCAGTATGACCTATTTTGGCATCATAAATGTAAATTCTTTGTCTCCTAAAGGTAGCTTGTCTCACCCAGGGTAAGATTCATTGAATTTCAGAAAAGAAAATTTACTAAGTAATCAGCTGGAAAGAACAGACCAAAATCTAAGAGACAATTCGCACTTTACATAAACAACAAGCTAATGTTTGAGTCTACTTTAGGAACTATAACAATCCCAAAATTCATGCCTTGATGTCTCGTAATACTGTGATTATAATCTCAGCTACACCAAAAATAAAACATCTCAAGATCCACTTATTACAAACCCAATTATACTAAAACATTGATGTACACTAATTATTATGTCATGTAAGATACACATCAACTTCATGTAAAATTGAGATTCTAATCTTGGCATGACTAAAAATAAAATGTCAGAACTTTTATTTATTATATTAAACTATTATAAGTGTAAGTAAAGGTGATTAAAATCAATATGACTTTAGTGAAATTACCTTCGTATTGAACAACTCTTGTCGGTGTGCCCAAAGAAGAATTGTCATCATTCTCCCATTTCATGCTAATCTTAATTTGGTACCATCTAATTTAAACAGAATGACAAATCATAAATTTAAAAAAAGAAATAAAAATAAAAAAATGTCACAATTATTGAAAAAATAAAATTTGCATACCCCTGCTGGAAAAGGTCAAGGTTGTGAAACCTATGAAGATAAATGGAAACCTCCTGAACGGTTGTAAACATGTCCTCAGGCTCAACCTTCATGGAAACTGGGTTCCTAAGCGACAACTTCTTTTGAACCATTGCATTCTAAAACCTCCCACACATGCGTCCTCCTTTACAATTTAATATGATAAATATTAGTCCCTTTTTATGAACTCCACAAATCCTTTCTAGAACACTCTAAAACTGTATTCTCAATCACATAACAAGCCACACAAAAGTTCTCCCCTAGCCTCCTTGTTGCTTTTCGCACCACACCCTATTAGAATCCTCACCATCAATAGCTATCGGTGTAAATAAGCTAATCTTCAGATAAGAAATTAACTGCAGCTGCAGATAAGAAAGTATGATATCAGAGATCTGTCCCTCACAACATTAACTTTCAATATGTTATCAAGAAACCTAACAACTTTAAATATGTTATGAAGAAACCTAACAACTTTAAATAACTACAACCTAACAAGAAGCACGAGTATTATAAAAAAAACTATGATCACGCTAACTTTTTCTAAAGACGATCAACATATAGACAAGAAAATAATGTAAAAATAAAAAAAATAAAATCACCTAAATTATTCATCTATAGAGCCACATTTGGCTCCCTGAAATGAACGTACATCTAACAGAATAAAATAAGGAAGAATCATAATTGAATTACATAAGAAATTGGTTCAAACGAAGGCAAAAGTCAATAAAGGAGGATCATACAATGCAATCAATAGAGAATGAAAAGCGTAAAAAAGAAGAACAGGACAAACCGCGTTTCAGATCTGCAAAATTGAAACAAAAGCCGTTTTAGCGCTTCTTTTGTTGCAATGAATAATAACGTCGTGATTTGCGCGACACTGATTTAAGTTTGTTTCTTTCGAAATTAAAGATAGATATTCATCAACGTTACGGTGATGTCTCCTTTTTGTCTTTCCATCAATGAGACGATGTGGAGTTCTGTGAATGACGATGTTTTCCGCCAAAAATACATGTCCAAGGAAAAAGCTTGGCAACGGCCTTAGGTTCCCGCCGGTTTAGTCCCATCGAAAGAAGATCATGGGCTTGGCTTCGACTCAATACTTTTAAGTTTCGGACTCTTTGAAATATGGATTTCCTCAGAGAAACTTGAAGCGTCTTTAACGAACTGTCCGATTTATGGGCCAGGTTTGCTAGACAATATTTCGTTCTACCATTACTGAAAATGTCAGATAATTTCGTAGTTGACGTATTGTAAAGTGTCGTCTAAAGGTACTAAAATGATAATTAATTAAATTCAATGTTGATGTCTTACATTTTATTGAACCCTCTGTGTGTTTTAATAAGATAAAACAAACAAAATGCTTATACATTGGACCAATATTGTTTAAGGCAATGATTTATGTCATATGACCAAAATTTGTCTGAAGTATGAAAATACTTACATATGCAAAAAGCATCTGGAATGCTCCTTCCAGTGAAAACAAACATATGGTCCGTTTCCATGTTGCTCATGCAAACAAGGAATGACCTTGTTCAATTAGTTATTCACGAGTGTGACCAGATTCAAACAAATTTGACGATAAAAGATGGAATACCCATTCTAAAAGATTTCAAGTCAAAAATTGTTCGTTTCAGCAATTCATTCAAGGCTTTGCCTAAGATTCAAGAAAGTCAAGATCAACTCAAGAAGCTAGATTTCTTAGGACAAAAGAACGATCAATCTTAAGAAAAAATGGAACAAACTGGTTCAAAGAAGTTGTTTAAGAGTCTAGACACCTAAAAGAAAATTTAAAGTCCTACTTCAAAATGCTCGTTCCAAATTAAGAACACCTATCCCCAAGGGCAATCCTCCAATCACTCCATTAAGAACGTGATTGTTCTTAAGGTCATTTGTTAGTTTGCCAAATTTTGACAATTTTGATTAATCATGGAACACCCGTTTTAAAAAACAAGAATGTTTATTCTAAATGCAAGAAGACAAAAGTTTTATCCACTGAAGTTCAAAACAATTAAAGTTTTTTTAGGAAAATCACAGATATTTTTGCTCAAGATAGAACACCAGATCCTTTGACCTTATAGAACAAATTCAAAAAATTTGTTAGAGTCAATGACATTATTTTCTTAATAATGACTAGATTGCATTAAACATAGAAAATTCTCTATAAAAACAAGTCTTAGGAGCATATTGAAGTGGTGGCCTTCAAAAGTGGTGGAGTTCATAAGTTAAAAGTAATTACAAGCTCACATACTCTTCATTTAACCTCTCAAATCCTTTGAGAGAATTTACTCACTTTATAGTAAACCAGTTTAGTTAGAAATTAACTAGTGTATATGTGGATAAAATGATAATGAAGCCTCCTGGAGGTTTGTCTTTAAGAAGTGAATGTAGGTACACTTGGATATGAACTAAATTGAGTTGCTAACTTAAGTTCAATTGAAGGAAAAATGGGGTGGCTTGAGTGCAATTCGAGTTTATCAAATCAAAGTTAATAATAACTCAAATTTAGTTTTGTCTTTAAATTTGAAGTATGAAGTTTGACTTAAGTTTATAACTCAAAAATTCGTAATTTAAATTTGTTATGATTCACGTTTATGGCTCATTAAAAAAATAATATTGTTTTAACAATTATTTGATATAATTCAAATTAAACTGTGAGTTTAATGGGAATTAATTCAAATTATTTGCTTGGTTTATAAGTCAGTTCAAATTAAACTCTTTACGATTCAAGTTTAACTCAATTTTAGAAATAAATTGACCCTCTTAACTCAAACTTAACATAAATAAATTTAAGTTAAATTGAAAAAAATTGAATAGATTTTTGACTTTAAGCAAACTCAATTCAGATCTAACCCAATATGTAAAAGACTTGACATATAGGCTTTGAACTTTTATAAATCCTTGAAAATTCTTATTTCTTAATTTTTTAAGCTATTATATTAATATTATTTAAATAGTTTGATTAAATTTTTAAAGGTTAATACGTCATCATGGTTGAATTTTTTGGTGGAAAAATGATAAAAGTGTATTTAACAACTCATCTCTAAGCTAGTGAACCACTGCAAATGACAACTCATCGTTCAGTCAGGCTCATGTGATTGATGCGCATGACAGGAAATGTGAGGCCATTTTTCATACGCATTATTGCTTGTAAATAAGCATTTAGATCGACAGGCAGATGAGAAGTTTGACGTTGGTGAATCGCGCCATATCATATATAAACAAAATCTCTCTCCAAATAACTTTAAGAATTAAAAGACATATAATCAGTTGTTTTCATGCACTTTGGTTGAATGTTTTGAAGTTTAGTTCGAAGGCCCACAGGAAATACCATTATTGGCGTCTCCAAATAACACAGGGTTTGCATGCATATCCAAATTAAACAATGTCGGATCTTTGGTTAATCATATGGATTAGATGGGCACTTAGCATTGACATAAAGTAGATGTGGGAGATTAAAACAATAATGCAGAAATAAAATGATACAGCTTGGGCAGAACGTGGTCCCTTGTTAAGATCTTGTAGAGCCACAAGATCCGAATAATTAAAATGAAATTATTAAAAAATGACTTGCATGATGAATCAATCTTTTGTCGAGAAGAGGCCGCGTCTGGTTTGCGCTCGGCGTAAACTCGTGACCTCAAATTCAAAAGTAAACAGTCCCCAATCCCCAATTTGTCTTTGTCTTCATTCAGCCATGCATATTTAATAAAACGTATGATACTTACTGATTCCATGTTCATGAAAACACGATTCGTAATGGGGCCTCTTCAACCGACTTGAACGTGGCTTCTGCTTCTGATCATTTATTGTGTTTCGTCATCTTCTTGCCCGCCATTCGCAATTCTACGTCTTCCTTGTATTGGACCAACAATTCTTTGGCGGTTTATGTGTGTACGTAAGAAGTTTTTAATATACTGTAGGTAGGCTTAAGTTTTGCAATCAAAGAGGTGTCGATAGTGACAGTATATACAATACTCAGATGTCGGCTAGTAATTGTTGTATATATCGGCTTGTCATGAATATTTTTGGTGGTTAAGTGACAAGACACTTTAAAAAAATACCTTATCACCTCGTGAAAAAATTTGGTTAAATTAATATGTGAAAGATTTGGAAATGGCAAGGCTAAGAGTAGTGATGGAGAGCGAAAGATGGTCGTGGATTAATGGTGATCTTATAATCCAGAATGCATTACGTGTCTTCCTTTTCCATTTGGATCTCAGAGACACTGAGAGTTCAGAATTAGATACGTGCTCTGTGATTCTGTAATATATATATATATTGTGAATGGAGGCCTTTACAAAAGTACTGGTAGTTGTCAAAATGCAGATCATGTCTCAAAAGACGCCATGTGTACGAGAATATTGAATTGATGGAATATTTATCTTTTGCGTGCCCGAAAAATATTTTCACTTGGAATTCAGGAGATTAGTACATAAGTTTTAATCGTCAAATAGTAAAACTGGGTTTATGTCAGATTCCCATAACAGGTCGTATTAATCGCACACAGACATACATATCTGACATCTATAAAAATCAGCTGCAAAATGCTTGATTCTTTAGTGGACTTCCAGTCCAACACAACTGCAAGATGGCTCACATTGTCAAGAAAAAATATTGCATCTCTTACAATAATGGTCAATTAGGGGTCTTAACATGCTCCTAGAACATAAGGAAAGCATTGTGTTCTGATGGCCCTACACCACAAAGTATTATTTGAAAGATTGAATGGCTTATCCTCCCAAATTCCACCACCAACTATTACATAAGTCCGAACCAGTAGTCTTCAGTTCAGACTCCAGACGTATTTCCAGGTTGAGCAATGTATCGGAGTTATTGTCCTATTGTTGGGACAGTAGAGTCAAGTTCAGAAACTCATGAATATAATGCGCACCTAACTCTATTGTCCACCTGAAGATGATGACTTCATATATCATAACAGTACTCGAGGCTGCGGACAAGGACAGCCATCAGAAAATTACATTTCACATTATTAGTATAATGATATTCCCAGGATAGTGTAACGACTTCAATGATCAATTGGTAACGCTTCAATATTAGTTATCAGCTAAGCTAAGACCAGTCAATGACAAGAGACTGTCACTTTCCTGCAGTGTGGATTATGCAGAATAATAGATGAGATTGGTAAGCCGCACCATCAGTCCTCCGCAGAATAAGATGCCGATTTAAGACATTACGTGCGGTTTATGTATTCAAAAGAATACAAACTTAGTATATTTAGTGATATGATATTATATATTCTTTAATTATTGATAATACATTAGTCTTATTTAAAATATTATATATATAGTTTACGTATTCAAAAGTATTACTTTTACAAACTTTTATATATTTAGTGATATGATATTACATACTCTTTAATTATTAACAATACATCAGTTCTGTTTAAGACATTACGTGTGATTTATGTATTTAAGAGAACTATCTTTATAAATTTTGTATATTTAATGATAGATATGATATTATGTACTTTTTAATTATTGATAATATATTGATCATGTTTAAAACATTATATATGATTTATGTATTCAAAAAAATTATTTTTACGAACTTTGTAAAAATAGTAATATAATACACTTCCAATTAAATCACATTATCTCGATATAATTACAATTAAAATCGTATAATTTCAGTATGATTCTAACTATAATCACATCAAAATAGTATAATTCTAAGTAATCCTTAGTTTTCACTTTTTTCCAATAAGAAGTCACCCACACAAACCATGGGAAACCACCTCCGATAAGTCAATCTAAAACAAA
Source organism: Anacardium occidentale (assembly GCA_026122585.1). NCBI lineage: Eukaryota > Viridiplantae > Streptophyta > Magnoliopsida > Sapindales > Anacardiaceae > Anacardium > Anacardium occidentale. Next base: position 411,166 of record JAJEJH010000085.1, read on the forward strand.
TTAAGAGTTGATTCCATAGTGGAAGAGGACATGGCAAAAGAGGGAAGGAGTGTTGGATTTTTGTTCAAATAAATCTTGTCAACACCACCACCACACATTCCGCCACCAAAAACACCATTTTCCTCACTTAATTGTGTTTAAAGGTGATGAAACATTTCACCGATAAACTGGTGTCTTTTTTTTGAGTAAAGTGAATGGATGGCTTGTTATTTGACAAAAATATAATGTTAATGACAATGCATGTAAGAGGATTTGTCTCGATGATTGCTCAAATATATATTTTTTGCATTTTATATTGAAAAAAGGAAAAGAACGTTTTTAACGATGACAGGCCTAATTCAAACAAAAATTCAGTGGAAAACGGTGGTTCTCGGTCTCGTACACTTACCATATGGTCATTGATAAATTTCTCATTTCTAGGCTCTAGGAAAAGGAGCGTCCGCAAAAAAAAAAAAAAACCATAATTTCGTGTTATTTTTGAAGTCCGAAGGGAAAAAGTAACCGACTTTATCAGAGGTTCGACGAAGAGAGACGAAAATTAGAATTAGGATTTTTCTGGCCATTGAACCGATGGCTATTGTATAAGGTAAGTCAATGGATGGACAGAAACAAATTGCGTGGGGATTAGAAAGAAGACTAAACAGAGCCACCACAAAAGGTGCTGTTGACCTCTGTTTTTGTGTAAAGTCTCAATCTAAGCCCCGGTTCTTAGCCACAGCAAGAGTCCTTTATTTTATTGGCCAAATAACTAATTCCCACCCAAGGTTTCCTCAAATGACAAAGTCTCACCAGGTAGTTTTGAAAAGCGAAATACTCACCTTGTTAACAAAAAAAACCTACTATAAAAACAATAATATTAAAATAAAATTTAATATAAAATAATAATAAAAATTTTAAAAATATAAAAATAAAGTAAAAATTTTTAAAAAACAACCACTACTAACAACAACGTTGTCAGTAGTAGTAGTCGTTATGAACCTAATTAAATGATCAAAAACAGTAACCTGATTATATTAACAGTCGGATTTGATTGCTTCGATAACAAACACAATAAAGATCTGACAGAAACAATCAGATTTGATCATCTTTACTATTGAAGAAGGCTGAAAAAAGTCGACATATTTGAAACCGATAATTTTTGACTATTCTAGATGGTGAAAGAAGCTAGATTTGATTGTCTTCAACATCGAGATAGTTATATTTGACTACCAATAGAACTAGGTGACCATTTTTAGCCACAGCCACAATTACTAATGATGTTTTTGACAACGATGATTACTTATTTTATTTTATTTTTAAAATTACATTATTTTTAAAATTACATTATTTTTTATTATTATTTTAATATTTTTTTAAATTATTTTATATTTCAATTATTTCTATAAACTAAATTTTATTAATTTATTAATTTTTATTTAAAAAGATAAAAATATTTCTTTAATTTTGATTAATGTGTGAATATTTGATTTTTTAAAAGTTTTAGTTAACCATTGTCATTTAAGGAAGCCTTGCGAAGGGAATTCGCTTTTGGTAATATGATGTGGACCCAAACTTTGATGGAATACTTTTGCACCCTTTAAGTTTGAAAATTCTATTATTGACCCTTCTTTTGCAATAATTCAAAGGATAAAAAGATCAATTTGCCAAAAATTATACCTCCGTTCTTATCTTTCATTATAACCATATTATCATTAAACATTTAAAATTCAAAAATCAAATCAAATTCAAACTATTGAGAGAAAAGTAAATACTAGAGTGTGACAAATTTTTGCCATATCACACTGTAGGGGTATTTACAGTTTGGTTTAATCGATTTAAAATAAATATTTTTAATCAAACTAATAAATTCGATTTTTAAATATTTCAATTCAGAATCAAAACAAACAATACAAAAAAAAAATATTCAAACTGAAACTATTTAAATTCAGTTTAGATAGTCGGTTTGATAGGTTTGACAAAAATAAAAAATAAATAGAGTAAAAAAATTAAAGAAATCATAAAATTTCAACAAACATTAAAATAATATAACATAGTAATAATAAAATTATAATAACAAATATTTAATAAGGATTAAAATAACAACATAAAAAAATTTAAAGATAAAAATAATAATACAGAAAAGAATTTAAAGAGTTCTATAGTTGAACAGTTGATAATTAAAATCTTAAAAAATTTGTGTTCTAAGGAAACTAGTTGTAAACTATATATTTATTAAAAAAAGACATAATTTTACTATATTTATTGGCTCGATTTGGTTGAATTTTATTAGGTTTTATTTTCTAAAACCAAAACCAAACAAAATATTCAATTTATAAAAATTTTAAAATTGTAATCATTTATGAAACAACTTAAATCATGATTTTATGGTTTGGATTGAATTGGATCAATTTAGTTCAGTCAATTTGGCTAATTTTTGTGTAGTTCTATCATCTTAAATATGACTTGTCACTCTTGTTTGACTATTTAAATAATAACCAATAGAAACACATAGTTATTTAGGAATCACCACCCAAGTCATACTTGAAAAAAAGTGTGACAAGAGTGCAAACTTTTGAATCCCTTACAAAAAAACTCAAACCAACCTTGTCAACCTAACAAACATGTTTAGAAAGTTAGGTATTATAATAGCTTGAGGTTAGAATTGTCCTTTTAAACTGTAAATCGAGGTTAGAAATAAAATTTTATAAATAGAATTGAGAGATTTTAAAGATAAAATAGTCTTTTAGAGGCTATTTGTGGCATGTGCATGGGTCTTCTTGGAAAGAATGTTTCATGCGAGGCGTAGGAAAAAGGGAAATATGCGAATTTTCCTTAACACACGTCCATGTGCCTTAGGCACCTGATTGTGCATCGTGTGAGAGACATCGTAAATATTAAATTTTCTCATTTTTTTCTAGTTCATTTTATCTAGCCCTTCTCCCTTATTCTTTTTCCAATGAACCCTAGCTTAAAAAGCACCCAACAGTAGCCACAATCTAGATTAGGGAATCAGAAGCAACTAGAGAGAGAGAGAGATCCAAAAGTCATGACAAGAGGTAAGTGTTTATTTACCTCTTTCACCTTGTTTCATAACATGTTTCTTTTGTTTTATGAGTTTTGAGTATACGCTTGTTGTGTTATTAAGGCTTGTTTGAGTGATTGAAAGATGATTCTATGGTTGAATGAGTGGTTGATTTCATGATAATGTGTGTATACATGTGTTTTATGCTTTATTTGTGAGATGTGGCATGATTGAGATGAGATTTCCCTGAATATGATGATGTTTGTTGAAACTTGGAAGGATATTGATAATTATTTGAGATGTGAGAAATATTTGGATAAGAAATGGTTGGAATTTCTAAGTTTACAGACGAGAGAGTGTAGAGATTGAGTTGAGCACACAACCGTTTGCTCGTAAGTGCATGCCCATGTAACCTTATTTTTATATGGGCACAACCTTGCTAGCACCTGTGTGCACCTGAAAAACCTAGACACACTCTGGTGTGATCGAGCACACGCTCGTGTGCTTATTTCCAAATTTACACACTCATGTGAGCAAGACATGAGAGTGTTGTTTATGCTACTACATGCTCGTGCAAGTGTGAGACATAACTTTGTACTTTGATGCACGCCTATGTGTTCGCACCACACACTTGTTTGACAAGCCAAAGTTTTATAAATTTATTTTAGAAGCTAGCATGATTGAGAACATGGATAACACACAATCTTGTGTGCCTTCCCACACGTTTGTGTGCCTAGTAACACATGCCCATGTGCTATATATAAAGCTCATATTAAATTTTGAAGCATCTCCAAACCACTCCAAGCTACTTTTAAGTATACATAATTTAATAATATCAAGAGCACGACATGTCATACATAATTAGCAATATAGAGCACGACATGTCATATCAGAGTTTTCAAAAATGAATCCCAAATATCTAATAGCATATTTTTTAAAATATAAATATACGATATTCTAGACATCATTTAGGGGTGGACACGAGAAGGCACCTGTGAGTTCGCACATCTGTTAGAGAGGGAATCAAGATTTGTTAGAGAGAACATAGTCTTTGACCAAGCTCATTAGAGAGAGTACTAGTTATGTATGAGTAGATTTTTATAGGATTGAACTCACATAATCAGTGTATCGAATCGCTGTATTCATTAGTTTGACTAGCACAGTAGTTATTTTCAGATACAGTACTTTCAAAAATAGTTTTCAATATATATTATATGTATGTATTCATAATCTTTGGATCATAGTTATTATTTCAAAAAGAGTTTTTAGAAAACCATACCCAAGGGCAATCTTTATGACTATTTAACATACATATGACATCAACATATGTGTATCATGTTATGTATAACATTTCATGAGAAACAGAATAAATAAATAAAGATTCTCATAGAAAATATAAACCTCCCAGAGATAAAGAACAAGGAGAACACTAAACAGAAACCAATGAGACAAGTCACAAATGAGATAAGCTCGAAATCTGTTTGTGTTAGAGATAGAAAACACTTGCTAAGTGATTTTATTACTCAGTCATTTCCTTGTTTTCTCTTTTTGTAGGTCAGTAATCTTAGGACTGAACAGGAGTGAGATAGCTATCAGATTTTAGGGACACAGTTAGATAGCAGATTTTAACAGCAAATTTTACTATAGAGATTCTCGTTGCAGGTATATTATTAATATAATTAGTATTATGAGCAGTAGTATACAGTGGTGGCCTGAGGCAAGGGTTACTACAGTACAATATAAGAATGCATTAAACTCATAGGTTACCTAACCTAAAGATTGGTCTCTAATATGCGATTCGTTTAAATTAAATCATTGTATTTTTAATTTCCCATTAATGACACGACTACCACAATTAAAATTCATACAAAAACAGTAAACAAAATAAAAAAATAATTAAATTACATAAATTTGGAATAGGGGTACCTTATTTCCAATTTGGGACTTTCCGTAATTATATACACATAGAAGAAAATGTTGGATAAACATTGAATAAAACAACATGCAAAATAACTAAAGTATTTAGAGTTGTAGGCGGATAACCACCAATCAAACAAATCTATGTATAATTTCCAAACCTTTACGTACATTCTCAAACATTCCACATACTTATTCAAATAAAGAACTTGCATAATTAAATAATATCTCATAGCATACTATGATAAAACAAGTTATAATATCGACAATATAATACATGCTATCAAATATAATCTTTTAAACAACGCTTATAGGTGTTTGATTTTGGATATCTCGTGTGTGGTGTATTTTCTCAACAGAATAACAAAATATTTCGCTTACAATTCCCTATGCTTAAATAAAGATTATTCTATGTAAAAGTATTATCCTAAATTGTGCTCCTCTCTCCAAAGAAACTCTAACCCTTATATAAGGTTAAAAAAATTTTAAATTTTAAATATAAATAGATCAAATCAAAATCAATTAAAATTTAAAAAAAAAATCAAACTCTAATTAAAATTTTAAACAAAATCAAAACTATTAAAATCAAAATTAAAATTAAAATTAAAATTAAATCAATTAAAATAAAACTAAAATAAAATCAATTAAAATCTAATTTAATTGTAATATAAAATCGAATCTTAATTAAAAATCAATTAAATTTAGATTTAAGCTCAAATAAAATATTAATAAATTAAAATCAAATCAACTCAAATCATAAATTAAATTTAAAATGAAATCAAATCTTACCAAACGAGGTCAAAATAGGCTCAAGTCTAGTTCTCAAACTACTATCTTAAGAAAATAGGCTTATAGAGATTTTATGGATTTTAAAGTTTTGAACTTAAGCACACATATTAAATTTGTTCTTCATTCATAGGTTTCAAGCTTCGATCTGTTATTCAAAATATCTCATGCGAGAGTTTTGTAGACTATCATCATTGAAAACTATCTAATTTGGTCAAAATGGAGTATCTGGATAGAGACAAAAGAAAAGGAATCTTATATTGGTAAGAATGTATTAATAGAGATAACAATGTTAGTGAAAGCCAAAAAAAGAAAAGAGAAAAGTAAATAAAGAAGTTAAAATTAATGATAATGATAAAAAACCAAAAAAAAATTAACTATAATTAATATTTTATATTAGTTTAACATATTTTTATAATTTTAATAAATATAAAAACATAATAAAAATTAATATTTATACTAAGAATTAAGGAAATTTTTATAATTTTATTAAAAAGATAAAATAATAAATTCTAATAACACCAAACAATTTGCATTACTATAATTAACATTAAAATAAAAAATAAACTTTTTCAATCAAAAAAGAGAGTCATTTCATCATAGTTTGGGTGGGAACTCGTGATTTGGCCTCGATTTTATAAATAGACTGATTTGTCAATTATATATGGCAGCTATTACACATAAGACGCTGCCATTGGCTCTTTCCATTCCTCAATATCTATAATTACACTTCTACTTATTTTATATTCACTTTACGATTCGCATACCATCTTAGCTCAGACAACTCAAAAGAGAGATATCGCTAGAAATACGCAGAAGAACACCATGTTTATTGAACAACAAGACCCTGAAGCATACAATCAAAACGGTGATATTGCCAAAAACTTTGTTGATGATGATGGTCGAGAAAAAAGAACAGGTATGTATATACATATATTTCATTTGTTTCCTGTTTAAACGTGATCATGTATGTACGCTAATTTGGTTTCAATGGATTATAATGTTTTGTTTATGTTCATTGAAGGGACTTGGATAACTGCTAGTGCCCATATTATAACTGCTGTAATTGGTTCTGGGGTGCTATCTTTGGCATGGGCCATAGCACAGCTCGGTTGGGTTGTTGGACCAGCCGTTCTCATGGCGTTCTCAGTCATCACATATTTCACGTCCACTCTGCTCGCCGACTGCTATCGATCTCCCGATCCTGTTACTGGAAAGAGAAACTACACCTACATGGATGTTGTCAGAGCTAATTTAGGTCCGTTGCTTAGCGTTCTTCCGACTTTCAAACTTCTCTTTTTGACTAACCTGCTATTTCGTTGATTCTGATTACTAGTTCCAACATCATTTTCATAATTACGTGTTTGGACTTTTTTATTCTTTTTTTTTTCTAGGAGGAAGGAAAGTTCAGCTGTGTGGGTTGGCTCAGTATGGAAATCTCATTGGAGTTACAGTCGGTTATACCATCACTGCGTCTATCAGTATGGTGTAAGTAGGCAATAAGACTGAAAGTTTCTTGAAACTTTCAAGCCATTGATTTACACATAGTAAATTGCTACGGACTAATTAATAAGGAAATTGTTTGTTTGTTTCCATGCCTCTTTATCAGGGCTGTCAAAAGATCCAATTGTTTCCACAAACATGGGCATCATGTGAAGTGTTACACATCAAACAATCCCTTCATGATTATATTTGCCTGCATTCAGATTGTTCTTAGCCAAATACCAAACTTCCACAAGCTGTCATTGCTCTCAATTATTGCCGCTGTTATGTCTTTTGCTTATTCCTCCATAGGTCTTGGCCTCTCCATAGCCAAAGCCGCAGGTAAAAATAACAATGGTTTAATTTCCTACGTGAATTGTTTTAATTTAATTAACTCTAATGAGAGGATTCCACGAATATGAAGATGGGTCGAACGCAAGAACAACTGTTACAGGAACCACAGTTGGGGTGGACGTGACGGCATCAGAGAAAGTTTGGAGAGCATTCCAGGCAATCGGAGACATCGCCTTTGCTTATGCCTACTCTACAGTGCTCGTTGAAATTCAGGCAAGTCCTTTCAACACTTTCATAGTATAGTTCGGATCAGGACAAGTTGTCTTAATAAACTTAGGCATCCGAATTAAAGATAATAAAACCATTGTCATGTTATCAAACTTGAAATGCGTGTCCGAGTAAATGCAGTGATGGCGTGATGCTGCTGTCTGTCAGGTTCCACCTAACGTCATGTTAGGCAAACCTTGATTTTGAAGATTACAAAAACTTTAATGTGAAATCTTTCTTTGCTGAAATGTCTAAACCTTATTAGTTGACCAAGGTATATTGCATTAAACAACTGAAAAGCCTTATACAAGGGAGAATATGATAAATCTATTAGAATATATGAGTGTCTTTCTGTCTTTCGGTGGCGGTCCATCCTAAGTATGCGGCCCTCAAAAGAAGTTGGGAAATCAAATTAAGCTTTTAATTCTAATCAGCGGAGAGATGTGTGCCGCGTGTAAGTGAAGCCCAAGTGTCATGACATGCAGCGCTTTAGATAAGGTTGAGCTTGAAGGATGTGGAGGCGCGGACTTTGCGAAGAAGCAACGGTGACCCATAAAAAAAAAAGCTTTTTTAGTGAGAGTTTACTTGCAGTGCTGATGGAAGTGATAATTGTAACCTGCAAAGATTCCCATGGACCAGGACCAGAAGATTTTGGTCCACTGATAGTGGTGGGTTGCCTTTTCAGAAAGAACTGAAAGCCCACTATGCTTTGATGTCTGGATGGACCTGTGCTTTACTCCCATCCCAGTCTAGTCGATTGCGAATCCTTATGTCGTCGAATATTTACTTTATGAAACATACACTGAAGAGAAGACTACTAACTTCCAACCTTGTGGGCCGTCATATGTTTGGTTGCAGGACACGTTGAAGTCAAGCCCACCAGAGAACAAATCCATGAAAAGGGCGAGCGCAATTGGGGTCTCGACCACGACCTTGTTCTATGTGCTGTGTGGTTGCCTTGGTTATCTAGCTTTTGGAAATAACGCACCGGGAAATTTCCTCACTGGTTTCGGATTCTACGAGCCTTTCTGGTTGATTGATTTAGCAAATGTGTGCATTGCTATACATCTAATTGGTGCTTACCAGGTAAATTCTGAAAAAAATTGCAGCAAATATTTATAAGTGTATATAATTTTTTGTCGTTCTAACATGATCTTAATCAATATCTACAGGTCTTCTGCCAACCCTTATTCGGGTTCGTGGAGAAATCGAGTCGCAAACGCTGGCCAGAAAGCGAGTTTATAAATAGTGAACGTGGCGTTAACATTCCATTTTTTGGTGTATATCATGTGAACATGTTCAGGTTGGTGTGGAGAACAGTATACGTGATTGTGACAGCGGTGATAGCCATGATATTCCCATTCTTCAATGACTTCGTCGGTCTTATTGGAGCGGCTTCGTTTTGGCCATTGACGGTTTATTTCCCCATAGAGATGTACATTGCCAGGTCCAAAATGCAGAAATTCTCCTTCACCTGGATGTGGCTGAAAATACTAAGTTTGGCCTGCTTAATAGTGTCACTTGTTGCCCTTGCCGGATCCGTTCAAGGTCTTATCCAAAGCCTCAAGACATACAAGCCCTTCCAAGCTGAGCAATAATCCTTCCTTTGAGTCATATGACAGAAACATTTATATTATATATACAAATAATTTCAAGGGTTTGTAACTGATTTTCTCTAACTGCTAGAGGAGCAGACATAAGGAATTTCAGCTGCAGCTCCACAATATATGAGCATGCTTTTTGCGGCAATATTAATTGTAGTCGGTGGAAAAGCCTAGTACTGAAAATAATGTTTATGACTCTGAATCTCCGTTCTTCACGATTTTGAGTTGAGCTTTTAAGTTGTGGCAACTTTGTACTAAGCACCATGTAAATTAATTCCATCAAGCTATTATATGACAACAAAAAAAATACATAATAAACAGTTATGAAATGTACGAAAAGTTTTCTACCAAGCAATTGTATAAATATGTCCAAGCATGATTGTTGAATAATAGAATAATACCTTACAGCTCAAAACCCAAAATTCTTCTGTGAGGAGGTCCAGCAAAATCTGGCAAATTGATTGAAACCTTAAATAAATCCCTGCAAATAAGTACAGAAATCTAGCAGGAAACTTCATAGCTTCAGTTAAAGTTTTCATATTTCCTTCTTTATCTTATACTATTCTTATAAAGCCTTATTTACTTCTATTCAAAGATTTATGCACCTCAAAGTTTAAGCAAGAAACTAGGCAAGATGTACCATAATAGTTCAGTATCAGAGCACCTCACAGTTTCTTTCAGGTATATGAGGGGCCATGCCTGGTCTACGAACATGAAGCATAAACAGAGAATGGTCATCATGGGGATGAAAACCACCGTGTGGAGGACGGCCATCAACAATATCAAACTTGTAAAATGACGGGCAAAAATTAGAATACATTCCCAGAGGTTAGTGTTCTTCCTTCCTACATATGAAGGAAATGAAGGTACCTGATCCAGAAAGACGGGATTTAGAGGATGACTTATAGAAGGAAATGCATCACGGAAAAAATGATCATGCAACCTAGTTGTTATCTGCAAAAGAGCCTCAGCAGGAAACCAGATAAGAAGCAAAGAGAGTAAGCACATCAAAGATCCTAAAAAGTTAACTTTTAACAAATAAAGCATCCAAAAGTAAAATGTTAGGACTCACATATGTCACCCGCAGAAGACAAACTATTGGGGGCTCAAACTCAAATGGGCTGCCTGCAGAAAACAAAGGGGAGACCACTTAAGGGGAGAGGGCCATGTGGCTAAGCGATTAAGAGAGAAAAGGGATAAAAAAGGGAGTGCATGAGAAGGAACGGGGAGGAAGGAAAATATTGTGTAGTTTTGGGACAGTTTTTGACTGATTGAAACACAGAGAGTCTAACCTCAAATGCTACACAAGTGGGGTGGCTCTGGGGAGTTTTCTTGCTTGCATTTTGTAAAAAAGAGCTATTGCTCATTATCACGGTAAATATTGATAGAAATCACTACAGACACAGTTCATTTTCATCCATTTACAATAGCAATCTGTTCAATCCCTTCAAATAATTTTTTCTGTCAATTTATGCATTTACAATCTTTTCTTGTTTGAATTTATTGCTCTTGCTTACTGGGTTCCTAATATAAAAATATCATGTAAACTGACATTTAATAAGAAGGCAACATCCACATATATTTCAAGAAAAAACCAGGGAAATTTCCTACCTTGACAATATCAAAGACAAAACATACCTGAACCACTTCTTCGCTTTCAGGACACTTAGGAATTTGATCCTCCCCCAATACGCGAATATCCGCCCCAGTTAACTTTCCCATCTCCGTTATGATAGCACCACCCTTACCAAGAAGGCAAACAAATTGATTAGAGGATACAAGAAGCCTTACCCCTGCTGTCAGGAATTGCCCTGATTACCCTGGTCTGCCAAAATCCTATCATCTGGGTGGAAAATTATTTACATCAGGTCAGAATTAACAAAATCTGGCCTAAGCGTCCCGAACTTTAATCCCACCTCCAGTCTCTTGCTGAAGTGTCTTTCGTTTATTGTCCCTCTACACCTCCTACTCTCTCATCATCACACAATGTGTGGAATAGATACAAAATAGAAAAACCAACATAGGAAGTATAACAAAACAGAAGACAATAAATAAAATCCGGAAAAGTCTAATCCACTTGTCAAAATTACTCAAATTAACTCACAAATTCGTTGAAAAATTATCCCATATTTGCACGGTTCAGGCCCAATATGCATGATTTAAAATAATTATATTTTTATTCTTTATCTTATGAAACAACAATTCTTTTCCAAGTATTCCTTTTAGTTACTCAAAATATATAAGGTTGAGTTTAACTTTGTCTCAATAGTTGAATGTATAAAAAATAGGCAAAACGGCATATTCCCACCAAAGGGCTTTTGTAAGGATGAAATTGTATTTTTTAATTTTTTAAAATTCAAATATTTAAACACCCATCTGGATTTAAGCTAACTACTAAATTTAATAGTCAACGGTTAAATATTTTTATATTTGTAATAAAAAATTTAAAAAATAATTAAATAAATTTTATAAAAATAATTAAAATGTTAAAATAAATCATAAAATATTTAAAAATTAAAAAACCAACCGTTACTTTTTAAAAATTTTTCATATTTAAATTTTTTAAATTTTTTATATTTTATTTAAATATTAAATTACATTTTTATTATATTTTTTTATTTTTTTAATAATGGTAGTTTAGTTTACTTATAAAAAATGTTAAAAGAAATAGATGAAAAATTATCAAGAGATAAATGGATGAGTTTTTAAAAGTTAAAAAGTGAATTTTTGTTTTCCCTTCCTCATTGTGGCTGGGGGGGATTCTCTGTAAAAATGTATTAACAATTTTACTTCCTAATATATATGTTTATCTTTGATGATAAGTGTGTTTTTGCTTTCAAAAATCAAAACCCTTATGCTTATTGCTATAAGAATTTGAATAATTTTCTAAATCCTTCATAGCCTTCTAAAAATCAGGGAGGCCGTTGTTGTGTTGTCATTCTTGCCTTTTAGCAAATGCACAAGATCTAAGCCAAATAAGTGTTTAGCCAAACCAGCAACAAAGAAATTGGTACCATATAGCTATTAAGCACACTATCTGCCTACAAGACAGCTAGACAAGTAAATGAAGTCAGATTATGAATAGAAACTTTTTCCCAAAATAGTGAGGAGGATAAAGTTTTGGCATTTTCGTGATCTCCCTGTTATTTTCATCTACAACTTCCATGGGACTACATTCTGCTCCATTATTATCTTCTACCATTACAACCTCCCTCTGGCAACACTTACTAACAAAAAAGACCCTCCAATATTACACATGGTTATCCTAACTCCAACACTAAATGGGTCCCTCTAACAATCACCTATTTTCCCGAAAATGCCAATAAATACACACTTAATTTTCTTTGGTTCTACCAATTTTTTGTCAATTTTACAGTTGTCATAAAATTGTTATTCAAGTGTTGAAAAGTCATAACTCTTTTAATTAAGAATTTAATAAAATCTATCAGAGTTAAGATTTCATCATCAAAACTCTTATCTCTTATCATTACCATCACAGTTATAGTCATTGTGACCATATTCACCATCTAGCACCGCAACAAAATGTTGAGTCTAGACACTAGATTTATGTTCAGTGTATTTTATAAAAGAAAATGATAACAACTTTAAGTGTAGCACTTCGCCACTTCAGCTTATGAATTATCAAAATGGCTTGTGATTTGATATCTCAAAAAAAAGGGACTGATTTGGTCAAATATAATTTCTTAGAGTACATGTCAACGGTTACTGTTACAATTGAAGGGGCAAAATATGTGTTTAACTTTCTGAGAATGCTAAAGGTTGATTTTGATACTAGAAAACAATGTTCGCTTGCAAAAATCAATGTGAACAGAAAATGTTTAATTCTTAGATGTTTTTACAATGAAAATGTTGATCAATATTAAGGATGGTTTAGGGAAGAGACGATTGATAAAAATAACGAAATCATTTCAAAAAATTTATCAAAAAACAGTCGTATTTAATATAGACACCCCATTTTGGACCCAACAGGGTTATCCCCGATGATGAAAAACCTAAAGATTAGTTCGAAGTTTTTTTATGATGTCAAGCTGAGGATGAACGAGCAAAGCCCATGAGCTATGAAAAAATAATCCACCTTAAATTTATAAATCAACTCATAAAATCCCAACCAAAGAACCCAAGCCCGCCTAACACCCAAGAGAAAAATGCAGCCCACCCAAGGAGAAAGAAGAACGAAAGCGTGCGGCCCATGTCCAGGAAAAAGGCCCAGGAACGCGTACCTGCACGCGTGAGCTGAGGCAGAGCTGGCGGTCAGCGTCCGCCTCTCCTCGCGCGTGTATTACACGCGCGCGAAGATTTCATATTATTTTTCTTTTTTCTGTGATGCCAGCTTCGCCCTTTCCATTTATTCTGTGCGGATTTCCTTCCTTTGTGCAATATTCCCGCCTGCTTATCTCCTGTGCGTCAACCTTTTTTCCATTATATTTGACTTTATCCAATCCCTGCCAGCCTCCCATTTTCCTTTGCGCGTCAGCTTTCTTTTGCCATTTATTTCTTTCATTTGTCTTCATTATTTTCTTTCCTTCTTCTCCTTACAGACCTGACATTTTTCTTTTTCGTAGCGTCAGTTTTCCCTATGTTTTTTTGCGTGTATCTTTTCTTTCCGTTTAGTTTGCATTTCTGTTTCTCCTATTTTTCTGCATATTGACTCCACATGCGTCAACTTTCCTTCTTTATTCTTGCACCATGTCTGCAGAATTATCACTCCAGCAATGACCTTCCTCTTTCTCATTGCGCCAGTTTGGCCCCCGATGACGGCCTGGATCAAGGAAAATAAATTCCTTGATCAAAGACATTAAAAGAGATTTATGAAGATTCTTCCAAAGGAAAGGGGGGGATTTTTCTAGAATTAAAAAGGGAGGCAGCAAGAAAACGAAAGGGGGGAGAGATTTTTGGGAACCATGAGCAGCAAACAAACTTTTCAGTAACAGTATCAGCACAAAACATTTTCCAAGTCACCGAAGATAAACATATTGGCCTCAATATCATCCTTCTAGAAATCATCATACAAATTCAACCAAACCAAATCTAGTCTCTAAAAGTTCCGCTATCCCGTTGTAAGACCATCCTCAGTTTGGACATCGAAAAAGTTTCGTCAGGACCACGATCAGGTAAGCTTTCCTGAGGGGCTTTAAGATATCGTTTTAAAATATTTAATCTTGATTCCATACATGCATGCAATTCTTTATGTTTGTTTACATGGATATGATTAATACATGTATGAGTTGTTAATTAGAATATTCGGTGTATAAAAATTATTGTATGCATATTAATATTGTTTTTATATATTTATTTGATTAATTCTCATTCTTGTACGTTTTCTTTCTTTTTATTAAATTTTATTTGTTAAAATTACATGTTTAGAGTCTAATCAAATATGTTCGGTGTGTTGCATATCATAAAAATGGTTTCTGGTTTGTAATTTAATATTCGGATGAGAAATATGATTTATGACTTATTGCATTTTCCGTGGCTGTAGAAGTATGATTTTTTTTGTTTGTCACGTATTGTTTATCGCATTCTTGCGAGCGGAGTCTATTAAGTGGTGTTCTTTTATGAATAGTTCTTTTTTATTATTATTAAATTTTCATATATGTTGTATTAATGAGCTATAATAATGCATTTTGTCTTGTTCCACCGTGTGATATTTACAATAATCAAGCCGTAAAAGCCATTAAAGCTGTCACCAAATGTAGCCATTGAAACCGGACGTGCAGCCATCACAATCCAGCCAATTTGTTACGTATAGCTAGGCAATTTAATCCCATACAGCCCCTTCCAATTCAAACCTGCAGCCATCTCATATATTTATTTATTTTTTATTTCCGGTAACCATGGTTATGTGTCCTTATTTTTGTTATTATTATTATTGTCTGATGGACTTGATTTGGGGTATTGGTATGAAATTATGTTCGCAAGTGCTAACGTTTTGTCAAGTTTCTTTGTATTTTTTTTTAGCATGTGAAAAACTCTCTTTTTTGGCGGTATATGGAAGTTGGAAAGCTCGATAATTTTTGTTTTATTATTATTTAACCCTCTTGTTTTGCAGGTTTTATTTTTTAGGCTTGTTTATGATTAGAATAAATGTATAGGGGTGTATGTGCAAAGAGGATGTAATTAATTTTATTTTTTTTATGTGTTTTTATTGTGAATGTCTTATTTATTATTTTTAATATTCCTCGAACTAGTCAAACATGGGAGAGAAGCCAATTGAAGACGTAATGGATGCATATTTAGTTTATATTTCTTTTATTATTTATTAAATTTGTGCTAACACATTTTGTTTTGCAGGGTTTACTTATTTATTCATTTTTTAGGCTTGTTTAGGGGTTAGATCCAATGTATAGGGGTGAATGGAATCAGATTGTAATTTCCTTATTTTTATTTTTGTTTTCTTTTATTTCGTGGATGATTTAATTTTATTCTCATATCTATTTTGGATGATTTTATTTATTCGCATTGTGTGATAATACGGAATTTAATTAAACTCAGTAACGCGCTTAACAAACGAACCGCAATAGTGGAGGCCGGCTTTCATGTCGGACGGCATGGGTGCCTAACATCTTCCCATTGCCGTACCTGACTCTCCGAACCCGACCCATTGGGCAGGTGAGGGGTGGTTGGGTCCTTTGCAAGGGATCCATAAAACGCCCATCCTCACCGATGTGTATTTTCCCGGGGTTACTCCCGGGTGGCGACTCCATAGACTCCGTAGCGGGCCACAAACCCGTTATGCGCTCCTCTTGACCACGTTTAGGGTGGTTAAACAAGAGTGGCAAGTCTGTCCTCGCTCGGCGTGGCAAAAACCGGCGCCACATTTAATCATATAACAAACACTTTTTTCTAGATAACTAAATACAAAGTTGTTTAAAGAAACAAATTATATACATTCGTAAGAAACTATTGTCTATTAAATCAATCATCACAGTTAGTACTCAAATTTAACACATAATTAGCACAGTTAATATATACTAATTATCACAACTATTATCGATTTCATTTTTTTTGAGTTCTTACGAACACTCATTTCTTGTATTTATGTATCTAATTCTAGATTGTCATTCATCGATAAAATTTAAGTTTCATTCTCACTATTTATTATGATGGAATGTTGGCTTACAACATCTCCTATCTATGCATGGCATTCCACATCTTCATATGTTATGACTTAGATATTTGATGATGTCCAAAGATTATGGTGATCATACAAATGTACTTGTACTTTGCAAGTGGAAGGAATTTATTTTTCGACATAGTGAATTTGTTGCTTGTTAATCATATTTTACCTTGCTTTTTGAGCATTGAAATTCCTTTTTTCAAGTATGGAAAAAACTTACATGGTGGATGCCTTTTACTGTTGTTCAATAGTTACCACCAAAATTGACAGCCAGCTGAACATGCTCACACAGTTAAAAAATACTGGTTGCAGATTTCTAGCCAATTTTTGGATGTTTATACAGGTCGATAATACTGGCTTCTACATACTTACTCCAGAGAACTATACGTGTCTTATATACAGTGCTAAGCTACTTTGGGTAGCACTGCCTTGGTTCAGCTTTTTTCAGTTTGCATATTGGTGTAACAATGATTTTGTTAAGACTTGATTAAGACATTGTTAGGCCAAGCAACTTTTCATTTGCATCAATATTTCTTTCCAAGGATTTCACTTCTATTAAAGCTCTGAGAATTTCTGTGGTAAAATTACTTTTCTTCTAGACATTTTTTTGTCTCTTGCCTGAACTGTCATGAATAGTTATTCCTCAGTTGAAGTGCCAAAACCTTTCCTTTACGTTCTTCCTAGTAAACTGGAGAGTGATGGAAAAGAAGTAAGACAGATGAGAGAGGAAGGTGTCATTTTGAGACATTACATCAGGCCAGAGGCAAGACAGAAGCAATTTTCATTTGGACAGAAGAAGGAAGGAAACTGTGTAGGAATCAGTGTACTATTTCTTAGAAAGGCTAATTTTTGTTCCTAGGACTAAACAGATGGTGACTTTGCAATGGGAAGAAATGGCGTCTTTCTTGCTTGGTAAGAAATGGTGTCTGGGTTAGCCCTCTTATCGCCTCAAATAGAGTGGAAGTAGCATGTTCGGCTGGATTTTATATTTTGTTTGTGGCTTTTATATGGGAACCATGCAGGAGGTCACATGTAATTTCCGGTTTAGTATTACTGAATCTTCACTTAAATGTTAGATAGTTGTAATTAATACCCACCTGTATTTACTTCATTCTTTTTATGACTTTATAACATGAACTTCCATATATGTGTAAAATCCATAAACAAATAGGAACTGAAATTTTGGCCAGGCCTACTAGAGTGGACTGTGAATTTACAAGGTCAATTTCATTATCTTCCAACTGGCATCAGATATTCATTATAATGGCACACATGCAACACATTTAAGTGACGTTGAGAAAAATCCTGTGTGTGAAAATCATTGTCCAAATTAAAGGACGGTGAATTGGTCCCATTTGAAAGGAATTCCAGCAGCGTCGGCCACTTATTTGAATGGACCTAAAAGACTGGCACCAGAATTTTCAGAACCGACTGACAAATAAAAACAAAAAGTGGCAGCGGATGAAAAGCAGAACAGCATAATGCACAATGCCAGTAATCATTCCGCCGTCCACTGAATGAGTATTTTTTTTAACCATGTTGGGAGCGAGCAGATAAAGCTTATGACCTCACAATAGTGAGGTGCACTAAGATCAAATCTACTATACCCCAGAAGTTGGAACTTTGAAGCCCCCTTATTGCTTCGAGCTGTATGCCACCGATCTGGGTGCTTGTCATGTTGCCACTTGGCTGCATCTTCCAAGTCCTTATCTTTTCTACAGAATAAAAATAAAATTTTGCATGTGTATTGTATTTTGTATCACTAAAATTATAATATGGCACCACTTGTATTATTTATTTATTCTAGAAGAACAAAATTAGAAAATAAAGAAAACAAAGATCACACGTCATGCAAGTTAAAAAAATGAAGTCAGCTAAACAAAGTATAAAAAATTAAGTCAGCAAAAAAAAGTCTAAAAAATTAAATAAAAATAATATATAAGTTTAAAATATCATTTCTTGATCATATGCTAAAATTAGTTTATTAAAATACTTATATCATTTTATTCAAATATTATAATATATTTTATATTATTTACATTTTTAATAATACAAATAAATTAAAATTTAATTCTAAATATTTTTTTTTTACCTCCTCTTCTCCACTTTTTCATTTCACTTTAAATAAATTTAAAATTTAATTATTGCCACCGGTTTGGTGTGACTCCCAATCATCTTAAAACGATAATTTTCTAAGTCAATTGTTCATTTTCTGACGTCTTTTGAAGTTTTCATCAAAATCAATTTTAGAAAAGAATCAAAAACAAAAAAAAATTGATTTGAATGTGATTGAAGATCTATCTGTCGGGTTTCTTGAAAAACAAGTATCTTAAAAAGAGAATCACGTTAAGAAATGAATAGTACATAAAAGTTTAATTAATTGTTATTTTGTTATTAAGATTTAAAATATTATAATAAGATTTATGTTGGATTGAACTGGGAATAATATTGTGAAGGGTATATATGTTTTTTTTTCAATTTAACAAATACATGTTTTATCTTGTTTCAATAATTATCATATTTAATTTAATATATTTTAAAAAAATATTATAATATCAATAATTTATAATATAATATTTACGTTGATATATTTTTCTTTTCAAAAAATATAATAAAATTTTACAAATTTTAAAAACACTCAAATATTTTTAAAATTTTGAAATCTTTAAAATTATAATTTGTTTTATAATATCACGATTATATATTTTATTATTCTTATTTATACTTGTGTTAATAATTTTTTATTATTTTAATTAAAATTAATATAAACAAGATAATAAAAAATTTAAGTCAATGATCATTTAGTTATATATATCTTTTGTTTTTAAAATAATTTATAAAAAATATAGGCAAAAGTACTATTTCAGCCCATAGTTTGGTAGGGGACAAAGTCCCACCTCAAGTTTCAAAAGCCAGTCTCCCACTCTGAAACATTTTTATAATTTTATACTCAAATGACTAAAATACCCTTTTAAAAATAAATATTTATAATAAAATTATAAAATAATTTTTTAAATATAAATAATTTTAAAAAATTTTTAAAATTTTTAAAAAATTTTAAAAATTAAAAATATATATTAAAATAATTTTGAAAAATTTTAAAAATTTACAGTAGCCACCGCTGAAGGGGCCAGGTGGCAGTTTTCAACCACCTGGTTTCAAGGAAGGCCAAATTTGGCCTCCCCGTTCAGTGGAGGTCGTCAGATCTGGCCGCTTCAATTTGGAGGAGGCAGCCATATTTGGCTGTCTCTGCCAAAAATAAAGGTCGAAAACAACCGTTGGGACTAAAGTCGACCATTTACGACCGTTTTCGATAACTTTTTCTGACGGAGGTGGCCAGATCTGGCCGCCTCCATCAAAACTGAGGCGGCCAAAGGCCGCCTCCACCAAACGGGGAGGCTAGAAATCAAGTGGCTAAAAACGGCCACCTGGCCTCTTCAGTGGCGGCCATCGCCGCGGCACTAGCGGCGGTGACTACTGCAAATTTTTAAAAATTTTTAAAATTATTTTAATATATTTTTTTATTTTTTTAAATTTAAATTTTTTATAAAATTTATTTTATTTTTTATAAAATTTTAATCTTAAAATAACAATATTACCCCTAAGAGTTACTGTTTTCTATTTTATTTAATATTAAATTATTTTCAGAGATGGGAGACTAGGATTTTGAAACTTGGAGGGTGGGACTTTGTCCCCACCTCAAACTATGGGTGGGAAATAGTCATTCGGCCAAAAATATAACCCAAAATAAAAATTCTATCACACATTGAGCGGGGAACAGGTATCTAGCCTCTAAAATAAATATGCCTACATATATATTCTCTCTCTCTTCTTCCCAGTCCTTCTCCGTCCATATATACCTATATAATCACAAGTCCCACCATATCTCACACACATTTCGTGATCTCATGTTTTAGTTGTTCATATTGTTCTCTCCCGAGTCTTCTTTCTCGTCTGGCTTATCGGATCTTCTAAACCTAGCGAAGACTGTTTCTACAGCAACGAAAGTTCCGAAATCTTCGTGTTCTGCTTTGTGTCTGTGTTATTGGTTTTATGAAAACGATTTTTAAGCGAAAAAAAAACAAGAGAAAATGAGGATAAAGGAGGAACTAGCGTGCATGAGTGACGAAGAGAGGAGAGAAGAGGAACTAATAACTTTTCCTCCACCGCAGAAGAAATTAGTTGTGGTTGGTTACGCTCTTACCTCCAAGAAGACTAAGAGCTTCTTGAAGCCAAAGCTTGAAGGCTTAGCTAGGTATTATTAAATTTTATTAAACAGTAAATTAATCTATTTTTTTAATTTAATTTTACTGTCATTACGATTAATGTTGCTAAAATTCATTGTTGTTAATCGACGATATTTTTAAGCCGTTTAAAGCGTGTGGCTTTGGAATCACGGCCACATATTCGTTAGAAATGTTTTACACGTTCTCAATTTTGATATTTTCTTTTTGGTAACATGTTGTTGTCTGTTTGGTTGTCAAGAAAGTGAAGTGAATTTTGAAGGAGTTACCGGAGGAATCTCACAACAAACTAACTCTAAAAAAGGTTCAAGATATCTACATTTGTGTGTTCCATATTTGTTTGGAATATAATCTTGACGTTTCCATTTAAATTTTGCTACCTGTTATTTTCTGGATTAATTTTTTTTGTGTTTATTAATAATTTGATTAAGACTGCTTTGAACTCTTTCTATAATTTTCGTGAGTTAAATGTCATATTTACCCTGGTATAAGCTGGTTAATTAATGCATCTTGTTTTGGTCGAAATGATGGACTGGTGCAGGACTAAGGGAATATTATTTGTTGCTATTGATCAAAACAGGTCCCTTTCAGATCAAGGCCCTTTTGATATCGTGTTGCATAAGGTTAGCCTGCTTATATCTAAAATTTTCCTTTTAAGTTAATTTTCTATAATTCATTTATTATATCTTAAAACTTGACATATACCTTTTTTCTTACATATATATGTTTTCTTTTTAATACGCAGTTAAGGGGAAAGGAATGGCGCCAGATTCTTGAGGTTGGTTCATTTGAAATGCACATTTCCATTGTACCTCAAATATATGTTCATGTTTGAGAGCTGAACACTTATCTGCCTTGCCCGCTTGACTTGTTACACTGTTGTGTTACTTATGATCTTTACGAGATGGGGATCATATAATCACTTACCAGTTGTAACTCTGGTTTTTGTTAGTTTCAAAGCTTATTTGTGACTGTAACTTGCGGGGTGCTTGCACTTTCCTTGGTCATGAGTCTTGATTTAGTAATTGAGTTTGAGGTCTTAAGCTTCAGGCAAGTAAGGATGCAGACGTTTCCACTTCCAAGTCATCTAGCTGATTGACTTAGGTTTCCCTGAGCATTTTTTGATTCTTCTGGAAAAGTTCACTTTTTCCTGGGTGTATTATTCCCCTCTTCTGCAGACTGAATGTGAGATGGCTTTCCTAAATCTTTATAGTTTAAGATCTTATATACCTCGTTTCCAGTGTTTGTAAGTTGGTACTCTATCATGTGCTACGATTACATTTATGAACACCACTCTCCTTAATCTATATATTCAATCTTAGGCTGGAGACAATTGCCAGTCACAGGTTTTCTGTTCTTGGTTGCAATCCCTCCATTTTTTTGTTCAAGGATCACAGTGTTGAACTTTCTAATCTTGCCTAGGATGATCTTCTGTTCTAACCTATTACTAATTTGTACACAATGCTTTTATTTATTTATTTTTTTGTAATTTAGATTTTGGAATTACTATATATTTAAAATAACTTATGCAATTATTGACATTAATAAAATCCACCAAATATTGTGAAGCATAGAAATTTCTTGACATTGTGGACTTATAATTTTTAACTTACTGTAAGTGATCAGTCCACTTTGGAATGGTTCTTTAAAAAATGACTAAACTGTCGAAAACCATACTAAGCATTCATTTCCATTTACAAAACATTCAATGCCTACACCAGAATGAGGATTTCCTTAAGTGGGTGATGTGATGTGGTAGAAGAAATCTATGGAGCCCCAATTTATTTAAAGCTTTTAGTTTTGGACAAGAACAGTCACTTATAGGCAACAATGTGCTAAAAAATTTTTGGGTTTGCATAATTTATTAATGAGAATTATGGTTTCAATTATTTGATCATGTTTTTTCATGTCAATTGAGTTTATTGTGTGATAGTAGCTGCTAGGTGCTGGTATGATTTATCATCTCTAAGGTTTCCAAGTGTTTCTTTATATTTATGTTAACGTATATTAGGCATACAACTGATCCTTCTTTCTTAACCGTATTTTCCTGTTCTTTTCAGGATTACAGGCAAACTCATCCTGAAGTCACAGTTCTTGATCCTCCAGATGCTATTCAACATTTATACAATCGTCAATCCATGCTCCAGTGTGTTGCTGATATGAACTTGTCCAATTCCTATGGTAAGCCTTAACTATATTTGTGGACATTATATTTCAAGAGAAGATTTTTAAATTTTCACCCTTGATGTAAGGTTATGAATGACCAGCCTGGTAAGCAAATTTGTTTCTCTTTATGCTTATCAAAGTGGTTATGATGGTTAATGATGCAGGAAAAGTTGGTGTTCCTAGACAATTAGTGATTAAACGAGATGCATCATTGATCCCAGAGATTGTTACCAAAGCAGGACTGACTCTACCGCTGGGTATGTATTTGGGCTTTTCACCAACTTGGTTGTGAGTACTGACCTTTGAGATGCCTTTTAATTTTCTGATCTTATGTAAAACAAGACTTGTTTCATAGTCAGCACTCAATCAATTTTGTTATCTTTTTGCCGTTTCTTTGGGTTTGTGCTGTGTGTGTTGTCTGAATAAGTATGTGTACTCCTATTGTGTCAGTTGCAAAACCATTGGTTGCTGATGGAAGTGCAAAGTCACATGAACTCTCACTTGCTTATGATCAGTATTCCCTCCAGAAACTTGATCCTCCACTTGTTCTACAAGAATTTGTTAATCATGGTATGGTAATTAAATTCTCTTCTTATCCTCAAACATGCTCGTATTTTTCTTTACCACAAGTCTTGCATAACTCAAGCTCTGCCTTCTTCATCATGGTTGTAGGAGGTGTTCTTTTTAAGGTTTATATTGTTGGTGAAGCCATTAAAGTGGTGAGACGATTTTCTTTACCTGATGTCTGTAAACAAGAGCTATCCAGAACTGCTGGTGTCTATCACTTTCCAAGGGTTTCTTGTGCTGCAGCATCTGCAGATGATGCAGATTTGGATCCTAGTGTGGCTGGTGAGTGGAATATGTGCAGTCTATGACTATAAATTTGTAGTTCTAGAACTGAAGTTAGTGGTGGCTGGGAGCTAATGTGGCTTCAAAGTGACTCTGAATAATGTTCAGTCCTTGAAAGTTGCACAAAAGATTTTGACACCTTTCTAACATATGTTTTTAATCTCCAGAGCTCCCTCCACGACCTTTACTTGAGAGACTTGCAAAGGAACTTCGTCGTAAGCTGGTAGCTATTTGTATTTCCCTGTTTTCATTTGCAGCAGCTTACAAGTTATTTCTGCATGGATTATTCTGATTCCTTCATCATTGTCTGTTATATATATATAGGGTCTTCGCCTGTTCAATCTGGATATTATCCGAGAACATGGGACAAGAGATCTTTTTTACGTCATTGACATTAACTATTTCCCTGGCAAGTGAAAACTTATGCCTTATTCTCAATTTCATTTTAGAGCTAATAATATCTTCTTGTTGGTAATAACTTTAACAGTGGTAGACAGCAGTTTGATTGGTGTTGAAAAATGTTGCAGGGTATGGGAAACTGCCAGAGTATGAGCATATATTTACAGACTTCCTCTTGGGCCTGCAACACAGTCAGTACTAGGAAAAATCTGGCTAGTGAATGTTTTGAAGGGGTGTTTGATGCTTATAAAAGTGGCTGGTGACTGATGAAGGCCTTTGTGACATCGAAGAAGTGGCTTTTTTTTTTCGAGGATTATCATAGTTAAGTATTAGCAGGACGAGGTCCTTCAGTTGTTTTGGTTCCTTGTACATGTTCAACTTGCAAGCAGCTGGAGGAGTGCATTATGTAAAATGCAGAATATGCCAACCTCCAAAGCTCTGTAATTTCAGACTAACTGTTAGGATGACTCCAGAATCCATCATGTACACAGCTCGTTTTATTCCAGCTTGGCTTGATTCTTCCCGCTACTACAAGATGTGATGTTTTTACTTGGTGAATTCAGCCAAAATTTATTCTGTTATGTAAATGTATTTCTTTCTTTCTTTCTTTTTTATTTTTGATAATATAATGTGAGATGTAAATAATGGTGTAAAGTAGAGCACCGATATGATGTCTGTTACTCCTTATCTTAGGTCAGATTCATTGTCTCGCATGGTTGATTATTGCTTCAATCACAAACTACATAGACTAGCTTCCTGAGATATGCTCTGCTCTGTCATCCCTGTGGCATACAGAGTCTCGGTTTCTTTATCCTTGGCTAGATTCCCCCTTTTCCTTTCCCTGTTTTGATGTTTAGTACTGCTGTTGGAATTATCTAATTTTAACAAAAGCCCACTACAGAAACAATATGGTGGGAGGAAGAAATAAGAATTAAAATCAACCCTGTTTCATTTTTCTCCTACATCAAAGCCAGTTATACTCATTAAAACTGACAATCATATCAATTTATCATCGTCAATGGATTTTATAAAACATTTGCTCATATTAACTTTGTTTTAATTTATCATCGTCATTGACAAAAACTACCCATTTGCAAGTGTTGCCTGAAAATCGGAAGGAGAAGACACAGCAACATCAGCTCCAGCATCAAAAGCATCATTACCAGAAATAAGAGTCCAACAAGGAGGTAATGGAGCATAATCAGTAGGCTTGCCCATGATAGCCTATGCATGAGTCCTTTCTGGCCTGGTCTTCATCTGATGTGTCGTAGCCTCCGCCCTCTTAGGCCTTGAGGAGTTCTCAATCACCAACCCACCATTGCACAGCACGTTATCAATGCCATAATGAAATTGTTGTGAAAACTGAGCTGTCTTTAAGAGAAATACAAGTTGCTTTTGTTTTTTAATTTTATTGTTTTAATTTTCTGTCCCTTTCTTCTACTCTATTCACAGTACTTTATCAGCTGGATTTCTATTTATTATCGTTCTCGTTCGCGAGTAAACATTTTCATTTATTGTTGTTATTTCATTTACCAAATACATAAGAAATCATAACTAACTATTTAAATTTTCAAACTTATTATAACGGAAATGAATATCAATTCGTCATCTTCAAATTATTTTATTAAACATTTGCTCACTCATTGGCTTTAATTTGTTGACATCAATTTTGTAGGATGACAATACTTGGTTTCTCCTGCATAGCATAATTGCATTTGAATTTGTAAAACCCCTCCCCAACCCCGTATTCTTTAGATTTCCCTTGGTTGTCAATCACCAATCATCTATGATGTGTAGAAAGTAAAATATGCTTTACATTTATTAAAACACGCAGACAATAAGTATGAATTGTATAGCTTGGTAATTTCAATTTACTTATAATCATCATGCATATAACTCAAAATAAAATAAGTTTTATTAAAATTATGTCTTTTATTTGTTCATGCAAGTACTCATGCATCATACAAACTATGTAACTTGAAAACATCTCTTTTCTTTAAAACCATTTTTAATCGGTCGGTCAAACTTGCTAATGTATAAGATAGGAATTTGACTTATTAAACTAAACATTCTTTCATTCATTTCCATAATATATCCATTTAAAGTGCAATATACACAACGTTTGTAATATTTGCATAAAGTTCGTAGGTTCCCTTGGCATTAACCATTCATAAAACTTTAACATTTCCTTGCAAAAAACCATTGTCATGTATGCATGTCTCATGAATATTTTTATGTCTCTTTTAACATTTGGGATCATAATCCCTACCATTATGCAACAATGCATTATTTTCATTTATAAAGACATACAATATAATTTATTTGACGTGCATGGATATGCCTTGAATTTCCCATTATGAACCATATACTATGCCAACATAAAAATTCATCGTTGTTTCAAAACATATTTTAGACATAATATATGGATATAAATGTTTATGTGCATGTTCATATAAACTTTATTCAAAGTATAAACATATAAACACATAAACATATTTAAGAAATACTCATAATAGGACTAAAAATTCTTTCGTAAAAAATAGACTATTACAATATTGTGACTTTTTACTCAAGTTTTCATTCTTTTTCAGTTTGAATTAGTTTACAACGAAAACATAAAAGTTTCACTCTCTTTCTTAACATTCTAACACATCTTGAACTAAGTATATCAAAGTTTTATAAAGTTATGAGCATTTTAGTAATAGTTGTACACATGTCCTGTTTTAACTACAATTTGTGCTTCACTTTTCTTCATGCCAATTTCCATTCATTTTGGCCTTTACTCATTTCCTATGGTCTTAAGGTTAAGTGAACCTCCTCTTAGGTGGTCTTAACACATCAAACTCACCTTGAAACTTGGTTTTATATCATCATCAAAACAACATTTAACCACCATTCAAACATCAATTCTATCATCCCACATAAACATTACTTAAGTTAATCATTATCAAATTGCCCATCAAACATATGAGTTTAACATTTACATATCCCTAAAAATAGTAAAATTTAAAGTAAAACAATATGGAGGTCCCCTTACCTTGAAGGAAATTTACATTCATTTTTGTAATAATTTCATAATCCGATTTATATTTTTCCATAATAAATCTTTATTGATCCATTTAAAATATTATAAATACATATTAGACATTACTTTTCTTTATATACATTTATGTCTTTTTATACGTAAACATAATCATTAATTTCATTTAATCGCAAAATAACTAATTTGCCGTTAGTGCACTTAGATAGATATTACATGCATATTCATCTATGTGAAAAGACTATTTTGCTTATAGTTGTCTATAATGTCATTTATCATTACTAGACTTTTGATATTAAAATTTCAACCCTAATTTCTTGTTTACATTCTTATTCAACTTACTTAAAGCTTTGTTGGTATATCCATGTCAAATGACTATTTTGCCCTTGTATAAGATTTCCATTTAAAGATGAAATTACATACCTTATAGGCATTAAGGTGCACTTATGGGGTTTACAAAATTTCAATCAAGAAAGGAGGAACAATATATCATGACATAAATTAGAAGATGAGCCACAAAGTCTCAAAGAAAAATCAATAAAAAAAGTAAACAATATCAAACAAAAAGTTACCTGCTTGCAAGTGTTGCCTTAAAATCATAAGGAGAACACAGAACAACATCAACCCTAGCATCAGAAGTATCATAATCAGAAACAAGAGTCCAATAAGAGGAAGTGGAGGCAAAGGAGCATAAGCAATTGATTTACACAGGATATTCCATGCTTGGGTCTTGCGTGGCATCATTTTTATGTGATGTGTGTTAGTCTTATTCTTTCGCCATGAAGAGTTCTCAATCACCAACCCAATATTACATTTTCCACCAATTAATACCATCTTGCGTATCAGACAAATTCTTGAACCAAAAAAAGTAAAAGAGTTTGACATGACTTTTACGGTTAAGGTATTCTCAACATAGTTTCAAAGTACTGGGGATAGAAATACTTTGTGTGATAACGATGGTCTTCTTGAAATCTTTCATTTTAATTGATATTTTAAACAATATTTTAGTTTTTTTATTGTCATTTCAAAAGTTTTGCCAGGCCCTTGGCCATCCCAATTGGGGTAAGCTGTATTGGGTTACAAGTCTTTGTGGCAACATTATAAGTTCTTATCATTTGGGTTTAAATAGTAAACACATTTATATACTCCAAAGTTACAAGCAATTACAAACTAGACGAGGCTAATAATTGAATCCTTACAAAATTTTGCAAATTACAAAGATATATTTGTGGAAAGGAGTATAAATTTATGAATCTAGTTTAATGTATTGGGCTAATTTTGCATCCTTTGGGGATGTGATGATTTCACAAACTCATATTTAATATCAATAAAAAGAATCAATAAAATTTGTTAGCCTAACACATAATTCTTGTAGAATTTAATTTATAAGTCAAAGGTACAACTAAATTTCCAAGTTAGAGAACACTATTCTCTTACAAATAATGAAAAAAATGACATTAAATTAACAATCAATGATCACTCGATCATATCACATCTAATCTTTCATTGGCTTCATCTAAAATAGGACCTACAAACATATTTGGGTAATATTCAATTGTAATAATACATTGGGCTATGCCCCTTATTTGCTTCTTCTTACAATTTACACGCCCACTTTCATCTTGAGAGATACAAAATGGCTTTTCTTTTTTCCTTTTATCTTAGACAAATTTTACATATATTATAATAGACAATAACATCAATTCATCATCCTCAAATTATTTTATTAAACATTAACATCAATCCCAACATCAAGTATGTCATTATCAGAAACAAGCGTCCAGTCAAGAGGATGTAGCGGTAATGAAGCATAAACAGTTGGTTTGCACCTAGAGTTCTCAATCACCGTTACACTTTCCACTAATTGCTACCGTCTCGGTACAAAAGTATAAAGAAGAAGAGCCTCACATAGTTGTTGCCGTTGAGGTAGCTGAGCATAAACAGTTGGTTTGCACCTGATAGCCATGCTCGAGTCTCGCATGGTCTGGTCTTCATTTGACGTGTAGTAGCAGCCTTCTTCTTTGGGAGTTTTCAATCACCAACCCAACATTACACTTTTCGCCAGTCGGTACCACCTTCGTCAGAAAGCTACGTACTAGGCATATTCCCATGGTGGCTGCCAACACAAGGTTTGAAGTAGTGGAGGGGATAGGGATATACTTTATGGGATGACGATGGTGTTCTTGGGACCTTGTGATTTCAAACATCATCTTAGCTTTTCAACTCCCATTTCCAAACTTCTATTGGGCCTCAGACCATCTCAATTGGGGTCGGTTGTAATGGGCTACAAGTCCTTCTGAATTGTACAAGTTCTTATCATTTGGGTTTATACATCAGACACATCTTCGCTTCTAAATTACAAGCAATTACAGACTAGACCGGTTTCCATATATAAAATTTTTTATATATAATATTTGTGACAAAAAAATATATATATATATTAAAACACAGATGAATGATCTCAGATAACTTAATCGCATCACATCAGTCTTCCCTACCCTCATCAAAGAATAGGACCCACGAATATGTTTGCAGTGGATATACACAATAAAGCCCAAATCACGTGAGGCGGGATACACGCAGGCGCCTCATTGTAAAATAAGGGCAATTGCGTCATTTGAAAAAGTAGCGGCCAGGAACAGGTCAAGATAAAGTGAAGTTACACAGAGAGAAAGAAAGATATATAAAAATTTGAAAATAACGGACTAAGTGAGTCCGTCTGACTCTGGCGTTAAACTCCAGGCTGTAACCAGCTGTATTGCATTCTCCAAAGTCTCCTGTTTTTGTTTTTGCCCTTCACACTCTCTCCGGTTCTCGCTTGGTTTTATTTAGGTTACCTGCAATGACAGCGAAGCCTTTGGAGATGAAGGCTGAGCCAGTTGTGTTTGGAGTCCACTGCGTATCCCCATACTTTCCACTCTTCCAATCACTCTCTCTCTATACCTTCAACCATCGCTTCTCTCTCGCCTACTCTTCTTTGTCTTCCTTTAACTGAAATTTCACATAGCAATGGATCCTTGCCCTTACGTGCGTCTCACTGTAGGCAATCTTGCTCTCCGAATCCCTGTCGCTGCGAAACCGGCTCGGTCTGTGGTGCACCCTTCCTCCTCTCCATGCTTCTGCAAGATTAAATTGAAAGGTTTTCCAGTTCAAACTGCGGTTGTTCCGTTTGTTCCATCTGAAAATTCTTTCCCTGACAACCAAACTCAGACCATGGCAGCAACTTTCCATCTTAGCAAAACCGATCTCGACAAGCTCGCAGCAAAATCAATCTTCTCGGCTAAAATAGTTTTGAAAATTTCTATATACACGGGGCGGAGAGGCACGACCTGCGGCGTGAACTCTGGGAAGCTGTTGGGAAAGGTTTCTGTGCCTCTGAATCTGGCGGGAACTGAATCAAAAGCACTTGTGTTCCACAATGGGTGGATTTCTGTTGGTAAAGAAGCTAAATGTTCGTCATCGCAGTTTCACTTGAATGTGAAGGCGGAACCTGACCCCAGATTTGTGTTTCAGTTCGATGGAGAACCAGAATGTAGTCCACAAGTGTTTCAGATTCAAGGCAATTTGAAGCAACCCGTTTTTACTTGCAAATTCAGTTTCAGAAACACGGGTGATCGTAATCAGAGATCCAGGTTAGTTTAATTTTTATACATAAGTAATTTTGGTTCCCATATTAATGTATAATTTCTGCAATAATATTGGATTTGCTAAAGATTGAATCATTTAAGCGTATTTTAATCCCGGTATTTACCTTTACTCTTTCTAAAGTAATATAAAGCAACAGATTATATGTCACATTTGTATTCCTTCTTAGGCTAAAGCTATAAATTTTACTGGGAACAAATTTTTATTTATTTACTGTTTGGCTAATCTTTCTAGATCAATACAATCTGAGGCAAGCAGTGCAAGAAGCTGGCTGACCTCATTTGGCAGTGAAAGAGAACGACCTGGAAAGGAACGAAAGGGATGGTCAATCACAGTCCATGACTTATCCGGCTCCCCAGTAGCTGCCGCTTCGATGGTAACCCCTTTCGTAGCCTCTCCTGGCTCTGACCGGGTGAGCCGTTCTAACCCCGGTTCCTGGCTCATCCTCCGTCTGGGGGACGGAACCTGGAAACCATGGGGTCGCCTAGAAGCCTGGCGCGAGCGTGGCGCCTCAGACGGTTTAGGTTACCGATTTGAGCTGATTCCCGACTCTGCTGCGGCCCGCATTGTTTTATCGGAGTCAACTCTCAGTTCAAATAAAGGCGGGAGGTTTTGCATTGATTTGGGAGGTAATTCTACCAACGGTCGCGCCACACCGGCCAACTTGGCTTCGCCGGCGTGCAGTCCACGGAATAGTGGTGATTTTGGATACGGTTTATGGCCATATTGCATGTACAGAGGGTTCGTGATGTCGGCTAGAGTGGAAGGAGAGGGAAAATGTAGTAAACCTAATGTGGAGGTGAGTGTACAGCACGTGAACTGCACGGAGGACGCAGCTGCTTTCGTGGCTTTAGCCGCAGCCGTTGATCTCAGCATGGACGCTTGCAGGCTCTTCTCTCAACGGCTGAGGAAAGAGCTATGCCACGAGCAAGAATTACTGGGATAATCCACTTTTTCTTCTACGTCGTCGTATTAATTTTTTAATTTTTCTTTTTCTTTTTCCTGTGTGTTTGAGTGACTTTCTAGTTAGTTACCAGTGCTGCTAACAAACAATCAACAGACTGTACAGTGGAGGAGAGACATATTAGACAGGCACGCTTTGTTTTTTTCGCTCGTGTGGCTTGTACCTATTTTTCCCTTTTGAACAAATTTTCAAATATTGTAATGAGGTGTAAAGATTGCTGAGGTGGCATTATGTGTGGAGGAGATTAAATTGAGAATTGTGGATGATAGCTGTAACTTAATACTATATTATAATCAATGTCAAGTGAATGGGTTCCTTTGTTTTTTTCCTGTTCTGCAATATTTTTCTTTATAGGGGAGTAGAGGGAATATAGTCAAATGAGTCTGAGTCACAGCATAAAGGTTCGGGCAGATACAGGTTAAAATTACAGTAGAAAACAGTTGCGTGAGAGATTCGTAAGGCTTACGTTCGGAGTCAATGCCTTCGCTTCATGGGTTCTGTTTAGGAGACTCTGAAAAGGGGGCGTCTGAGGGAACTTTTGAGATGTAAAGGAAGTTCAATGATTTTAATTTAAATTTTGGGTATTGCAGGGAAATTCGAACCTGAGGGAGGGGAGTAGAGGGAATATAGTCAAATGAGTCTTGAGTCACAGCATAAAGGTTCGGGCAGATACAGGTTAAAATTACAGTAGAAAGCAGTTGCGTGAGAGATTCGTAAGGCTTACGTTGGGAGTCAATGCCTTCGCTTCATAGGTTCTGTTTAGAAGACTCTGAAAAGGGGATGTCTGAGGGAACTTTTGAGATGTAAAGGAAGTTCAGTGATTTTAATTTAAATTTTGGGTATTACAGGGACATTCGAACCTGAGGGGAGGGGAGGGGAGGGAGTAAGCCAAATAATAGATAAAGATAGTGTCAGACCTTTTATTGGAAAGCAAAGGGTTTAGAGTATGTGGTGGGGGAAGGTAGAGGGTGGAAGTGGGTCAGTGATTCAGTAATCACATGTTGTGCTGTGCCCTCGTACTCGGGGACCAAAACCAACGCCAATGGGACCTTGTGCTGACAGTCCCACCCCCAAGCCAAGCAACCAAACGGAACCCGGTTGAATAGTATTCAAATATTATTAGTAAAATTTTCACATTCACGGGCTTTAAGTTGAAGCAGCGAGAGGAAAGATGATTTAGTTGAGAAATGGCTGGTGGCAGTGCTTGGTAAGGGAATCTAGACTTTTTAAAGTGGCAGGTAGAGAGACTAGCGGTGGTGGGTGTAATCTATTCTAAAGTTTGGCAACTTACATGAATTTCGAGGCCTTTTAATTCAGTTTAATTAATAATTATTATGATTTTCGCATTTTAATCCACGTTGTAATTATTATCATTATCAAAGGATAACTCATAAGCTGATTATTTCGTGTGGATGACGCACAAAATGGGCATCCCACACTTAATGAGATGCTCTAAGCTAAGCTGTATCCAATTTCTAAATTTGTAGATATTATCCCCATGAAAGAAGATTGTTGCGGCATCATCACTTGTCATGTGGCTGTCACCATTACAGAGTATACATCAAGAAAACTGGCCTAATCCCAATGGACCCTCCTATCGAGTTTTACTCCTAGAAAATTCTACTCCAACAAAGAAGAAGAAATTCATTAAAAATCGGTAATATATCAAGTCTGTAATAAACTATATCATTAATAGGATAGTGCCCATCTGACTCACGCAACAAATGGGTATCCAAGAAGACAAAAATTAAAAAAAGGTAAAAAAAAAGGTGCAGGCTAAAGTTAGGATCAACAAAAATATATATAATTGGAAGAGTCAGATGAGAAGTGTGATCTATACATGGAGTTGTTGCAGAATGAAGCCAAAGAGGCAGGTGTTGAATCTCCATGCAGACTGCTGATTCCAAGATCGTTTCCGGCTGTGTGTTCGAATTTAAAAGCAAGAGTAGTAGACGATGGCTTTTAGTTTCCTGCAATAAATTTATAGAAAAAACCAAATTATACAAATAGATATAGATATTGAGTAGAAGTTTTTTCAACAAATGCTAATGATTCTAAGAAATAATTATAGAAAATTTTAAAATTTACTACAGTAAAAGTAAAAATTGTTAGTTATTGTCTAATTGAACCCACACCTATCTCTTTGAAGAAATTGTTTCCAATCCTCCTGCCCTATGAATCATGATCTTCATCTCGGAGTCTGTTGCTGCCAGCTTAGAGTAATATTTACTCTCTCACAAAGAATATTACAGCTATAGTTACAGTTTTCTCATTGATTTATCTCATTATTGTATTGTCTTGCCGTCTTTCTATCGAATGAAACAGTGGTATAACTCAAAGTAGAATCCTAGATGGTATTAGAAGGACTGTTCTTGTAGGGGAATCTGAGTTGTCTTTGAGATTGTTGACATACCTCAGGCCTATCCTAGGAAGAAACCTCATGGGAGAAGATGATTCAAAGATCATCTTCTTTTTTGTGATCTTGCAGCTTTTGTCTTTCTCCATTTCTTACTCTTTTGTTTACACTTTTGAAATTTTACTCATATATTCTTTGTTCAATGAGTGATTAAAAAAAAAAAAATACGAGAGCTAAATTTAAATAAAAATGTACTGCTCAGGACAATGGGGTATTAATAATATTTCTGGGTATTCTTTGCTTAAGTAATAAATAACAATGCATTGCGTTTTAAATCATGATCTAAAATAATATATGTGGCCACTTATTGAAGAATCATGTTGTGATGACTGTTCTTCAAATTGTAGAGAGCTTGTCTTCTTGATTACTTAAAAGGGTACCATAGTGCACAAAGGAAATCGATGTACCGCATCCTCAAGAATTTTCTACATGTTACAGCTGGAATGATGTTGGTATGAATATCATTAAGCATTTCGTCAGTACATGGAGTATTATGTACACAACTTGTTTTAATCTTTATATAATTTTTCGATTTGAGATTTTAGAGTTTTTTATGTATTAATCATTCTAGTTTGACATTATTCTAATATATATTTTTCTTAGGATTACCAATATGATAATAATTG
The DNA here is from genome assembly GCA_026122585.1 of Anacardium occidentale. Lineage (NCBI taxonomy): Eukaryota > Viridiplantae > Streptophyta > Magnoliopsida > Sapindales > Anacardiaceae > Anacardium > Anacardium occidentale. Next base: position 446,004 of record JAJEJH010000085.1, read on the forward strand.
ATTGATTATTACGTTAAAAATTACATTAAAACTATGATAGATCAATATCAAATCTATGAATAAGATATTTTTATCTTATAATTTGGTTATGATAATGTATTATAAATCTATAATTATAGTATAAACAAATTGATAGTCAATCTATATGATCTTTTTGCAGTTATTTTAATTGAATATAAATATAATTTTAGAATTTTTTGATTGATATGTATTGGAATAAAAATTTTGATGAAGCAGTAGGAATTAGAAATCTTGTTGAAAAGAAGGTTTTTATGAAAAAAACATGTTGTTTTTGTTGTGATGTATTTGTTAATTAAGTTTGATACAACAGGTACGTTTGTAAAAGGGTGAGACTCACCAAGTAAAATTTGTCACCCGGAAAAAATTCTTGCCTCTATCGTTCTCTTCAAAACTAAACGCTAAGTCGTCAACAATTCAAGACGGTGCGGTTCATGATCTCGACCTTGTTGGGCTAAAAAATAGTTTGAACTTTGAAATACAGAGTGTGCTACATACAGATAATATAGTCAGTGAAGTAAGGAAGAAAGGTCAAAGCTGAAGGCACTAGGATGGTGGTTAATGCTGGTTCTTCGGTTGGCAACCGTATGGTTCGGCTTCTTCGATATTTGGGCTCTCAGACTTGCTGTATTCTCCAACAGTACTGGGACGTTTCGCTCTCTCCTTGACCATATTTGCAATTTCCTTTTCTTTTTATTGGCAATGTTGTTTCTCCACAGTTAAATCACATGATGGGAAACTTCTCCTTCATTAGTCATTACTGAATTTGGAGACAAACTACTGTCATTGTGGGCGAGCATGTGGGTCAGTGCATCTGAACCCAGACATTGGTTTACTTCAAAACGTTTTGAGTTGAAATCCCAGAGTCTGGAGACCTTAAGACACTTGGGATTTAGTCAATGTGAAAGGGTTTATTTCTTGCAAGTGTTATTCACATTTTGTTAAAAGAGAGGCAAGTACTTTGAGGGCAGTAACCAAATAATGGGGCTAGACTTGGTGGCTTTAAATTTAATAAAGATTAATTCTGACTACTTCATGAATTCGACATAACATGCTAATGTATCTTTGATCATGGCATGAAATATTTGAAAAACTTTAGTCCAGCTTCGGTTCGTAGTGTGTTTATGGAATTATTTAGATAATGTATTAGACATGTGGTCGTCGGTGTTAAAAGGGCGATAACTTACTGTTGAATTTTAGATGATGTTAGTGGATTCAGATCTCAATTAAATGCTTTGCGTATAACTGGGGTTGGGACAATCTTTTATTGAATGTTGATTTAGTTGATTAAACTGACAAGACCAAGAAAGATATGCACCGTCAATTAAAGTCAAAGAAACAATACAATTAGTAATTTCAAGTTCTAAGGCCAAGATCAAGAAAAATTATTGGATACTGATAAAGAGAATACTAACAAGGGGATGAATTTGCTATGAGGACTCTGGAATTGGAGTCTGATTTATGAGTGTTGTCTTGGACTAAATGAAAGGCGAAAATAGAAAGAAAGGAAAAGATTTTGTTGAGGTCAATGTGGATTTGTTCCAAGGTGTTGAAACATTGACATTCAAAATGCATGCATGTGTAGTTTTGTGCATGAAGTGAAAGATTATGCTATGATAAAGGGAGACACTGTGGATTCTTGGTAGAAAAATGTAATTGAGGAAAACATGGAATTCAATTTATATTGAATGCACAAGTCAAAACCTGGGAATGATGGATCTTCAGAGCAATAATAACGGGGTTGAGTTTGCTAAGCCGAGACTGAACTCGAGTCTAACGGCCAAAGATAGAAATAGAACGTTAGGATTTCAGTCAGAAAATCACTAAAACAAAAACCAGAAGAGGTTTTGCCAAGCACAATGTGGATTTGTTCATCTTTGCCACATTTTTTGTTCGGTGCATATATGCACTTTGTGTTCTGTGTATTTAGCCATTGAACAGTTCTCATGTGCCTTCAGCATGATTTCTGCATTCATATTCTTTTCAAACGCTCATTATTTTCAAAGTCTGCTCTCTCTTTTAGACTTCACCGTCTCCTAGTTTTTTTGGCTAGTAATGCTAGGTCCTAGCTTTACTTGAAATTCTAGTATAGTCAGGTTGATTTACAGTGTTGACATAAAAGATTCCCTCCCAAGATAATGAGGTATAATCCCTCCATTCGCGGTGAAAGCTTATGGCTCGGAAGCCGCTCATTTTCATGGTGAGCTATTTGGTTGAGAAAGTTGAAACTTAGTAAACATTTTGAAATTTCAGATTACTTTGTTGCCTGGAAGCAGATAGACAACTTCCATTCACTTGAAATAATGAATTGCACTGGTTGGATACCCTTGAGAGATATAATGGTTATCAAGAATTTTCTTTTCCTATATTATGGCTAATTTTTTGTTCATCCTTTATCTTTTATGATTCTTAGTTGCAAACAAACTTTTCTTGTGGCCTTAAGGAGGACTGATTTAAGTTCATGTGAGTTAAGCAAACACAGAAGAGGGACGATCCTTGCAACAATATCATTACAAATTAATTTTGCATATGACAAATCATTGCTGTAAATTGTCTACTGTATTGTATTTTCTAACTACAGTACAAACATTTTCCTCGTTCAAGTATAATTAGGAGCCTCATGGGCTTCCTTCATTGTTGAATGGATATGAGAAAGACAAAATGGCACATGTTCGTCAAAAGAACCCACATGTTTCAGTATCATTTTTCTACTTTTTATCTCTGGCGTTTTATGCTAAGAAATTCTTGATGATCTGTGTCTCTCTATGAATGCTATGTAGTGATTGAAATTCCTGGAAGGACACTCGGAATCTTGGCGCTTTTGACTTGCACTCTTTGTGTTTTTTGTGCATTTAACCTTGAGAACAAGCCACTACATTTGGCAACCTTTTTATCATGTGTGTATGCTCTTGGCCATTTTTTGACTGAATACTTAAATGTATCAGACAATGGCGATTGCAAATCTTACAACTGTCGGCATCTTTGCAGGTATGAGTTTTTTCAATTAACATCGACCATCATATTATGCTTATTTTTCCCATACACTTTGTACTTGGATCTAAATTGCTTGGTTTGTTTTCCTTTAATTGTTTGATATCTAATGTTGGATACCATCATAAAAATGATCCATTAATACTGATTTTTCTACCTCAGTTTCTGCTGTTGGGCAAAAATTACAATTAAGACTTGTAAAGTTGTATATTTGATGTTGCAAGTTTCATTTGTTCTTGAAGCTTGATATCACTGTTAATTGAGATGTTTGTTTTAGTCAGGCACTTCAATAATTTGGATGCTGCTGAAGTGGGATGCTCATCAACCAATCCATCGGAAGGATTCTTGAAAATGGTTAACCCAAAGACAGTTCAAACACAGAAAATTCATATTTCACTGATTTTCATACGTCTTAATATCAAATTTTCATAATTTTTCCCATTGGGACTTCTTTCTGCAATTTAGTCGTCAAGTTTTTGTTTTTCTATGAAAACTTGCGCACAATTTCTTAACTGTATTTTCGTATGAAAAAGCTTTGACTGTAGATTACAAACGGCAATAACTTACCACCCCTGCTTCACTTCTGATTAAATATATTCACAATACAGCATAGCATATGGGTAGATATGAACAAAATTTACAATTTTTCCTTCATCTCAAGTTTCATCTGCATACTCGGCAAAAGTTATACACATTTCATGGGAGTAATTACATGCCAATTTTGATTATTTCTTCTGGGATTGAGCAAAAACATTTGTACAATTGCCAATGAAAATATGTATCTACTGAAAGATCTCTCCAATAAATCCTCCTACAAGTCCATTAGAAACTAGCTGCATCTTCATATTTATTTGCTTCAGTTTTGGTTCTCCAAGCAAAAGTCTTCAACCCTGCTTGATATTCTTCTCTACTTCTAGTTGTTCCTCTTTTGTTTTGGCATTTCTTTCACCGCCATGTTGGCCATGTTTTCAAATGAACTTCCATCATCAATGTGATTCCCCGCTCCTTCATTCTCTTGCTCTTCACTTTCGTCCTCCACTCTATCTGCTTCATCAATGAGGTCCTCAACTTCTTCAGATTCTTCTTCATCCAACTTCTCTTGATCATGTCCATCTATCTCATCGTCTCCCCCTCCTCTTCCTTCTTCCTCAGTTTCTTCAGTTCTACTCTCCACCACCTCTTCTTCAAACTCCATATTAATCACTCCCTCCTGATCTTCTCGCCGGTCTTCGTCCAAAGCTGTTTGCATTGTTTGAAAGCGGATATCCTTCCTGCCAAATTTTAAGCTTTCGGTTTCACTCTGCGCTTCTGATACTGTTGCAGTTTCGTTATACTCTTTCCTTTCATTGTAGCAGTGCCTGACTTGGTGAAGCAACCATATGCAAATGGCAAGCAACAAACATATCTGAAGAACATTCTTCACCTTGAACCCTTTAGACCTCAGGTTTTTACTGGGGGATTGCTTCAACAAGGACATACTTTATAATCAATAATTTTCGTTCAATTATCTGCAGAAAGCAGCCAATCTAATCAGCGCAAGTCAAATCACAAAAAATGTTTAAAATCCCATGTCAAGGGGTACTGCAAACATAGGAAATCAATAAGACAGACATCCAACCATAAGCCAAAAATATATAATATTTTATTATTAAAATAACTAAAAATGATACTAAATTATTTTATTAAAAATAAGTTATATTCAATTTTATGTTATGATATTATAAAAATATTTTGATAATATTATAATATAATATAATTTTATAATTCAATAAACAAATACTTTATAAACAAACAAACTTAAGTCCTTTCTATCAATAAGTAAAGAATTTTTTGAAGAAATATAAATTGTTTTAATTAAGTGAATAAGGTTATATGATGAAATTTTAAAATAACTGAGAGTAATCTGATAATATGCTTAGTTAAAATAATTTATAAGCATCACAATAAAAGGCTAATTCCCTAGCTTATAAATTCAAAGAAGTCAGCTTAATTTAAGAAAACAGATAAAGAGCCCAACAGTAAAACAAAACAGATACAGAACCCAATACCAGCAAGAACATAAGAAGCCCTGTTATCCTCATCTTCCTCCTCCAAGTCTACTAGGCAACAACAATATACAATACCAGTAACTCTGGCAAATAATTACGTGCAAGTTTCACTGGTGACATCACCACTGAAGAAGTGCACAAGTTTGAAACTCAAAATCCTTTGTAGTTTTGTTATCCAAGCAACTAAAGTTAACCAGAACTTTACCAAATAATCATGAAAAATCATCTGAAGTTCTCCATTTATGCAACCAAATAAGAAAAATTGAATACCATTTCATGATTTCCAGGGGAAAGAAATGGTAACACACCATTTAATTCTTAAATATGGACATCTTGCAGGAAAGCTTACCAGTCTTCACAAACACCAACTTGTGGCAACATGAAGGTATTGGGAGAAATCAGTCTTATGAATTCAACAATCTAGAAGTATCCACATTCCACTTCCCTTGATTTAAACAAATGTCGAACTATGTTAGTTTTAAGCCAAATAGTAAAGTTTTATCAGAATTGTGTGGGTTGGAAATTTTCTAGTTGAAAAGAGAACTAAATACCCAATCAAATAATTAGGTTCATAACTACACTATTTGTCACAGATTTATTGTAGCAGAAATATAGTGCAAGCTGCAATTAAGCAATTGACAAAGAAGGAAAGACAGCTCTAGCCATTTAAACATTCAACCTGCCACCAACAAAAAGAACAACAACAAACACTAAACTGGGAAATTTATATGACATGACAGCAAAACCACAAAACTCAATTCAGCATTCCCTGTTCCGAAACTTAAGAGAAGCTCAAAATCGATTGAAACTCTAAAAATTTAACAAAAGTTAGCAACAGGAGTCATGAGGCTGCTACAAATCCTATCTAAAAACCCTTAAAAACAAGAGAATATTGCATGAAATAATCCAAAAAGGAAAAAGGAAAAACAAGGTTACCTCAGGTGCAGCTAGATTACTGGCGGATCCAGAAATGGTAACTCGTTAAGAAAAAAGTTGAGGCTTTTGTAAATTGGGTAACTGTTAAGTCTCAATTTATACGTGGAAAAAGGTAATTAAATGCTCCAAATTAAGTGGTGTATAAAAATACAGAGAAGAGGTGAAAGTGAGTAGTTAAAGAGTGTGATATGCGTCTTTCTTTAAACAGAGAGAGACACTGCGTGAACAAGACACTAAGCTGTAGCTGTACCTGTTGGCATTGAATTCAAGTAGACATCAACTTGAGGCTGGTCGTTGTTTGCTTTTTCCATTTTGTTTGCTTTTGCCATTTTGTGTTGGTACAATAATTATGCCTAAACAATTGAAACTTGTCTGTATACAACTTAAAAAATATCAAAGTCGGACCCGGTTGAGTATCAGTGACCATGTGGATTTATACGAGCTTGTTTTTGTTGAACCAGAATAAGGAAAAAGCAATACCCCTCGTGCAAATCATAATCCCATAGATAAATTACCAGTGAATAACGGGAACATCTGTTTTGGGCTTGAATAGTGGCTCAAATGAAGGGCAATAAACTAAAAATGCACAATAAAAAAGGAATTAGAAAAGGGCTGTCCCATTATTAATCCATGGTTGGTTGGGGGCCTTGTTGTCCACAAATTTCTGGTTTTGATTGTGCAAGCATGGACTAACGGGCCAACTGCTACTAAATCACCGCAAATTTTTAATATTCAAATTGCAAGAATTAGCCAATTATATCTGTTGAGTTAAACCATGTTTTAACTCTCGCTCCTCGTGCCCTCTTGCTGCTAGTGAGCCAAAAATAGTGGACGAGTTCAGAGTGCATATTTGATATGGATACTTAAGGTTTTGTGGCTGTTTAGAAACTTGCAAATTTCTTAGAACGACTCCAAACTGGACCAAAATTATGGCAAATTCATTCGCAAGTGTCATTCCCTCATGGAATAGATACTGACAGTCACAGTGAATTGAAGAACATTTCCTACCATGCATTTAAATTGCAACAGAGTTTACAGCATGCGGTAAAAAATACTTGGAAGAAAGTTAAATTCTGATAGATATAATTAAGTTTAATATCTGGTCTTCGGCATCATGATTCTTGTCACGTTTGCCATCTTAAAGATTTAAAATGATTTTCGTTATGCAAAATGAGAAAAAAGTTAATTGTGACTATTGGTAAAGTTGTATAAATTTTACGATAAATATTTGTGTTAATATAATTATTTATGCTTTTTAATTTTTAGAATGAAGTTAGGGTTTTAAGGATGAATTTAATTGTAGTTTAGGGATTGAGTTGTGGATGTTGTTCAGATTGAGAAATGTATGAATACATTTGTATGAGATTGAACCGATTTTTCAACAAAATGGGTAATATGCATGCAACGTCAATAGATTTTGACACTTAAACATGTATAGAAGTTAGTGTAAAAACTTTAAGCCAAGAGGGGAATTATTGTAATTTTTGTATTTAGCATCAACCTCAATATGGTAAGACATCTTATTGATTGCATGTTTAGACTTTTAAATTATATGAATAAAATTTCATTTATGATCAATAAATAAATGATAACTCAACAATTCAACCAATTTATTTAACTATTTTACATTTTCTCCAATAAAGTTCATTATTATTTGTTATTGTTATCCACTATCCTTCATCGAGAAAACCATTCGTAATAATTTGGTTAAATATAAAACAGTATATATCGTGATTTATTTAAAATATAAAAAAAATCTATAGAAAATGTACAAGATTATACAAAAAAAAAAAAAATTTCATATAGACTAGCTAAGTGAAAAATTCGATGACTCCCTGTTCATGGATGGTGCTTACACTTGGCCCCGTGAAAGAAATTAAAATGACCTTCTCTCAGTCTAAAATGTAAAGCCTTATCACCAACATAGGCTATCTAATATCTATAAAAACATAATACATAGAGTTTATGTGGACTAGATTGTCTCATTTTGCATATAAAAAAAATATGATAATTCCCTCTTAGTGTAAAACATTTGCACTTATCTACTGTTTATATATATTACCTTTAACTGAGTAGCATATGTGAACGAATGTAAATCTTATATTTACAATAATAGTTAATAAACATAATAACAATACATAATTATTTTAGAAATAAATTCTTAAATTTTAAGTTAAGATCAATTTTAATGTTCGGATGTAATACTCTCTTTTATTCGATTTAGATAAAGTTTATATATTAATGCTTAGTTGAAAATGGAAGTTAGATAAAGTTGATGTTTTAGATTAAGCCTTTAATCAACTTTCTCTCTCACTAATCCTACTGGAAAATTGCGTCTTTGGTTTCAGAATGCATGCTGGACTAGGAGTCAAGTGGATTTAAGTGGACTGACCTTCAGATCAAAGTTTGACCTCACTTAAACGTCAGCAGTCTTTTTCTATACGGAACGAGTTGGCTATAAGTAACCATAGGGTTTGCATTGCAGTGCCATGAAAGAGAGCTTGGTAATAAATGTGGCATTTAATGTCTATGGGGCTAATTACTGTACAAGCAATTCATTACTTCCCTTCCCTGGATGTTATGGTGAAAAAGGAAATGAAAAATCCATAATATTTTCTGACAGAGATTGTGGGATATGATATTAATTAATAATAATATCCCCAAGCTACAAGTGCCACCTGTTTTGTTTGTTTTACTTTCTGTTTGTTTGGAAATTTGATGGGGATAATTGAAAAAAGTTGCTGTAGTGCAACAGAATAATACCAGTTCATCCCGTCGAGGTGGGCTGTGATAGTGAACAGGCTTTCTTCCTCTCTGATGCAAAATCTTGTTAGTAAGATACGAAACCAGAACTATCTGACATACTGGATTCGCCTCCATCCCCCCACCTTTAATCTCCTTGAATGGCCCATCTTTAATCTCTTATTTGAAAGATTATTATTAGGCTGCTTTCCATCTTACATGATAGTTATTTGAAGGGTAGCAAGCAAGAAGTAGAAAAGAAGAATTCTACAGTAGAGTACAAACTTTTTATACAGGGAAGAGAGAGTTAACTCATACATCAGAAAGAAAGTCCTAAACAATTGAAGTTAGAGATACACACACAGCTCCATTTCTGGGTTTTCTTTAACTACACAAGTTCCTTGTTTGTATCAAGGATTGAAAAACAAGTTGCCGCACTTGCACTTCCAGCTCATAGGCTTGTAGTTGGAGATACCATCACCTCTGTAGTATGAAACCGCTGAAAAATGACCTCCGTGAGGTTGTGATGGGGTTGTCACCGGGACCTGAATTGCCTCACAGTGCTTGCAAGAGCTGCACCTTCTCTCACATTTTGGCGGGCTTGAGCCTATCATACTCCTACTCATTGACACCTTATGCTCTTCCATTCGTTTCTGTGTACACAAGTGAAATTTTAACTACGAAAATTTGATAATAGCCAAGCTTGTTGTAAAGTAAAATCAAAAGCTTTATGCAGAATTATGTGCCTACACCTGCGGGGGTGCCATCTCCGTTTGCTTCGATATTGCTCTACCTGAACACATGAACGAACTCTAAGTGAGCAAAATAAAACTGAATGTTCACGTCTTCTAAAAATATTTAAACACACTTGCCATCAGCCATGAATCTGACGTGGACCAAGCTTGAAACCGAGAGGAAGAGCAAGGATATGACCAGTTGTCTGTTTGTGTAGAAAGATACAGAATTTTGAAAGCAGCCCATTTTATCCCAGAGAAAGAGAGCGAGAAAAGCCTTTAGAGGGGATAAAAACTGTTAAGTAGAGACTACAGAGTGAGAAAGAGAGAAAGCAGCGACTTAACAGAAAGAAAGGTGGTGAAAAATTGAATAGTTAGCAGTGTAGAAAAGAAGTGAATCTGAGTTGCTGAAAAGTATCAAAGAGAAGCTCAGTGATTGGATGCTACCTCCTTACTGCAAATAAGATGGCTGGCGCACATTGTGACCTTCTACATATATGTATCTCTCTCTCTAAGAAAGGATGGATCATGGAACGTGGAAGGCAAAAAGATGAGTTAAATGAGGCCAAAAGAAGAGGGGGTGAGGACCTCAGCCGAAAAGGGAATGACCTTGACCTCGTTATATGAGCCACCAAAAAAAACCAAGGCTACGCCATATGAAAAAGAGTAGAAAGATGTATCAATTAACTATTATGGCAGCAGAGCAAGAAAAGGAAGAATGGACAGCACTGCAACAGCTGCAGGGGTGAATTAAAACAAAAATAGAAACAAAGAGGTGGCACAATTGCTAAATGATGGAGAGGTTTCTGCAATAAGGCCGTGTATGGAATTGGATTCTCGGTTTCCTTCATTTTAACTTTCAATCTGTCTCCCACGTTTGTGTTTTGGGCTTTGAGCAATTTTACTTCAGAACTCCAGTATCTGTTCTCTTTACCTGGGAAGAAGAGTATATATATTTCGCTATCGCTAATAGAGGGCAGACATACTTCCAATACCATGACAAGGAAATTGCATAACAAGCCATACAATTACATGGGAACTGCAACCAAGTATGCCTGGTGCCATTTTCCCACCATCGTCGCGTACATATAGGGAAGAAAGAACGCATACTTTTCCACCTAACCCTTTGTTTATTTATGTTGCTAAAAGTACCATACAACGTCCCTCCAACTCCATATAAGAAAATACCACTTCCTCTCATTGCAAACACTCGCATACCTCAATGCCACATTTTACAAAAACTTTAAATGCTTTGTTGATATACTGCACTTGTTGGTTATAAAGTCAAGGAAATAGATCATGCTCAAGCTATTTTGGAACGACACTTCAATGTATTCTCTTGTTAATGTATTTGAGATACACAAAGAATTACTTCACCTCTACGAATCATCAAGTTGTCTTTAAAAGACACAAAAATTATAATCGTGCATCTTATGGGTGGTGGTGTATAACCATTCTCAATTGGTGAGTTTAAAGGTTTGGGTTAGTTATAGAAGACAAAGGTTAATTTTTTCGGAATTTAAACTATAATAAAATCAATAATTTCTTATTTATTTGGTAAAAAGTTAAAATTAATTTTTTATTGCTTAATCAGAATCACCACATGCTTCTTTTCTCTCACCCTAAGTGAATTATAGTTGAATTTAACTCTAAAATAATTAATAAAGTTTAGGACACAAAACATTGCCAAATAATGAGCGCAATATAAAGATAGTTTTGTATTATTTTGAGTGTTCTAATAATACAAAAAGTTTTCTCCTCATCCCTGCCGTCTTTTCGAGTTCTTCAATATTATCTGAAGTTCTTTAGGCTTATTTGGACCAAATTATTATTGTTTGCGCTTTAAGGTTATATAATTCTCTAGGGAGTTAGTATTAGAACAAGGTTCAGATCTTAAAAACATAAAAATCATGACAAACAAAAGCAAAATGGTCATGCAAGAAGAGTGGGCACAGTAGCAAAGGAATAAACATTATCACCTCTCAAAATCCCATGATGCCTTAAAAGTCCTTAGTGACCAAATTAGCCAAGTTTGAGTTGACATTGGGGGATCGTGAGAAGAAGATAGAGATTTGATTTATTCACGTAGAAAGTTGAGAACAAGTTAACACAGATTAAAGATTTTATCTTCATGTTGTTAGTAAAACTCTGACAAAAAATCGTCATGTGAACAACAACTCCATCAAGACTTTTGAAGCAAAGATGTTTTAAAATTGGCCAGGCATTAAGAACAAGGCAATGATATGAAGCAAGGCTTGGAAAAATCTCGGGTAGATTGGGGAATTTGCAAAAAGGCAATGCCCAACAACTCACTCATGATAGGACTGCTATATTCAATTCCAAGAGTGAAAACGCCCAAACCGAAGGAGTTTAGCAACAAACGGGATGCCAAGGAGTTGGAAAACTATATAACACACCTGGAGAGATACCTGACAACGAAGTTATTAAATAAAAGGGAAAGGTAAATCAAGCTAATTGTTATCTTTCTGACCAAACAATAGATTAGAAACATCGAGAGTTTGTACAAATCTAGTTGGGAACCTGCATCATAGACTCGTGGGATAATCTCCTATAGGATTTGAAGAAATAATTCCATCTAGAGAATGTCTTATGATGTTTGGAAGAGGATAAAAGAGTTGCAGCATGCATGCTCAATAAGACAATATGCTGATTATTTTTCTTTTTTTGGTGTTCACATTACAAAATAATGACATGTGTCAAGTTGATCTCCTTTATACTTCATGGACAAATTGCCACCATCAGCTTTAAGAATTAAAAAAATGTGGCTACCGCAATTATCACTACAAAACACTATAAAATATCCAAAAAGAAAAACACTATCAGTTTAGTAACTATGAGTCTCAACTAGAAGATAAACCAACGTAGGGATCCCTTAAATTGTGCCTTCACAGGCCCTTAAAGTGGTAGACTTTACCAACCAAACCAAATCTAATATGACCACCAATTGTGAATTATGTTAGTCCTAAAGCATAGTAAACCTGTGACATAACTCAAGGTCTCTTGGGTTGTGCTTTCGCAGACCTCTAGTGGACTGATCTGTTATTTTATATTTGTATATACTTTTAAAATTTCAAAATGATTTTTATTAGTTTTTAACAGGCCGGGCTAGGCCAGCCCGCAAGCCAGACCCCAAGACCCTTGACATGGCTCGCATGATTCACGGGTTGACACAACCTCAATTTCACAGGTTATACCCCTACAGATTGTTCCGACGAACGAGGGTCAAGTTATGCTGCAGGCCAACCCAACCGCCTTTGACATCTCTACAAGACTCATGCCACCTCAACACTAACTAATATTCATCTACTCCAACACCGACCCAAACCAAAATGTAATACAGCCATTATTTTCTAGATTTGAGCTTACGATTGTTAGCAATAATACTAATATGAATTACACCAATGGTCTCTCTCCTTCATTGCTCCTGCTTTACTATGGTCCCTGCTAAAAGTATCGCTCATCTTTACTCAAGATAAAAGCATCACAATCCATTTTTGTCTGCAGAAATCTACCGTGATAGCTGCATTGAACCCAGCTTCAGATTCACTCAAAATAAAATTCCCTCATAGATTTCAACAAGTCAAGAAGGCATCGAGTTACATTTACAAGGTAATTAGAACAGTTTGGAACCTTTCAAGGGATAAAATTGTCAATCATATGTTGGATCACATCAGCTCCATCAGAATTTATACAATACTTCTGCACCTGAATATAGAGGATGAGATAAACAAATGTTACAACAGCGTCTCTTTAGAGGTAACTTCCAGAACTGAAGTATTGCAGATGGAGCATCAGTTGGTGACATAAAATTCAGGGCAGTAATTGATATTCCTAAAAAACTAACAGTGTATAGTGAACTGTGTTTCCTGGAGGAAATCTAAGAAATGTGCAAAACTTGCCTGAATGGTATTGTGTGCCAGAAATCTTTGCTTGCTTCCACTGAAGTTAACGTCAACCCGCTCCCAGCTCACAGCTGTCAGACCTCTGAGCATTCTCTCTACAATTGTTGCAAGTAATGAGCAGAGTGAAAATTATCAACCATGATCTTCATTTCAAACTTAGAATTACTGGAGTGTTGAGGGAAGAAAATCGTACAACAGTTTTCAAATGCAAATAAATAATTTTAAAACTCATATTATCTAATTCATTCTTAAAATAACATACCTTGACCTCTCCCCAGGTGTTAAAATCAATCAAACTCTTGAAAATCTTTTCCAGCAATATTCAAATGGGCTGTCTGAACTCCTCATGATTCAGATTTCAGCTATAGGGCTATATAAACCTTCAGCCTATCCTTAAGTTCATGCAAGAACCCCCAAAACCCATATCAACCTAGGTCTTGACCATATAAGACCGATAGACCAATCAGACCTAATTTCTTTAGAGATTGATTTTAGGCCCCATCTTCTATCTTAAATAGGGCTATGATAGTATTTAAAGAATAACCAACAATGGTGTTACACATGTTCTTTAATTTGTTTGAGATCTGAAATCTTCTAATATTGTATGTTTCAGTAAAGTTGTCAACTCTAAAAAACACTAAAAAAACTAACATAAATACCTTGTTTAAATTCAAGCTCTAGTAATTTCTTCTGGTATGAAAAAAAAATCATTTAAACCTTGTTATTCATAATAGTTCTTTAAAATATAAAATTTATTATAGAGAAACAAAAAATAAATAGAAGCAATAAACTGAAAAAAAAAACTCTCTAAAAGATGATCAAATAATAGTTTTGTTTGTTTTAAATCTAGCAGCATATAAAATATATGAGATCTGAAAATAAAGGAGCAGTTTTGATAATTAATATTATAAGCTTTGATTTACTTGTGATACCATGAACTTTCATTAATCTAAATTTTAAATTTTTTTTGTTAACTACAAACTCAAAGCTTTGAAAAAAAAGGAAATAATTTCATAAAATTATACCCTCACTAAAGCAGATGATGGAGGCTAAAGATAAATTCAGTGGGGACTGAAAATCATTTCCCAATTTCTCTGTAAACAGCATTATCCAATTGCAGCCCTAGAATAACCCAAAGAGAATTGATTTGACCCAGTTATCATATGTCAACCTCAGAATCATAATTGTTTAGAAATTTCTCTGTTGCAAATTTGAAATCTTCTACTAACATGAGCTTGTTCCTCATGTTCAAGATCTTTACAAGCAATGTATGAATGACAATATAACCATATGAAACTTTGTCCCTGCTTATACCCAAGGTTAGACAGTATACATGAAGCAGATACTGGTAACTGGACTTATCCATTTGCAGGAAAAAATTATGCTAGTATCCTATACATTTCTTATCTAAAATTTCTCAACGAGTAAAGTGCATTATTATCACATTTAGCATTGGACTCTCAGACATTCTTAGAGGGAACAAGAAAACCAGAAAAGTCTTATCAACAAGCAAATTACTACTGGGACTCAAGATGGAAAATTGAATATTGTTAACACCTTAAAATTTATATGAAAGACAACTAACAAACCTTGAATGTCAGCAGTCTCACTTCCAGTTTTTATGCTTTCCAGATTGATTTCTTCTTTAGAACTAGCTGTTTTAGCTGTCTCCACATTTACAACATGTGGATACTTGTCACCTCTCCTAAGATGTTGCCTCTGATAGAAGAATGAGTGAGATCAACTAATGTTAAATTCCTAGCAATAATAATAATAAATAGTTAACTCTAGAATTAACAGTCCATGTTAGACTTCAAAATTACCTTTGGGAGCTCATCCACATGCCGCAACGATGATGTACTCCACCCTACAAGGTCTAAAAAAGAGTGTTAAGTTCTTACTACCAGAAAGTATTTAAGTACAGCAAGAATAAAGTGTGTGAGGAGTGTTAATATGGTCAAATCCACTTGATCAACCATTTCATCCAGTTTAATACTTTTATCTAGCTTCTTACTCAAATGATTAAAAGTCAATTATACGAGGATACGATCAAAGCGTGCATTTGCATAGGCTACACAGCGCTTGAAGGACTGCAAGGCAGATCTGTAGAGACAAGACAAAGGTGACGAAAAGTTCTGGAAGCACTCATAATAATAATTTTATAAGGAAATGACTCTCAAAATTTTAAGTTCTCATAGTAAACACCTAATAAGATTTCACTGACAACTCACATAAATTTAAGATCTTCACTGTCACTAGCCATCTGGATAAGAAGGGGAGGTTTTCCTTCATTACTGTCAGTCAAAAATAGATGTTTACCAGTTCTACCAAGAAACCAGGATGTATGGGCAGCTACCTTTTCCAGGGTGTAAAAGCCACAAAATACTGGGACCTGAAAACTAAGAGCCACATTATAAGAAAACCATGTAAAAAAAGTTGTGTCTAAAAAAATGAAGGGAATATAAGCAGACACATTCCAAATTTTCCTTATTGCACAACTGACACTATTAGGAATAAGCAAGCCATGAAAGCATAGTTAGGTCAGGTCAAATGTCTAACAAATTAAGGGGAAAGAAGGGTTTCAGATAATTCATTCTTAAGCTCTGTTGTTTATTCACTTTGCATCCCTATAACTTTTCAGAAGTCCAAATATAGTATGCACAAAAGAAAAACATAAGAACTCCAAATTTCCCCATTCTCCTGATACAGCATCAGAAAACTATTATGTAAAAGGAAGCGTTAATTATATTCTGAACAAATGAAGCATAGATATATCAGTATTACCTGCTTATGACCCCTTGAACCAAGGTGAGGTGTCGCTGAAGTTATAAAATTTATGGGCTCCAGCCCAGCAATTTTCCTTTTAAATTTCTTTTTCTGGAATGTATCTCCAGATTCATCATTCCTATTTTCTCCATTCCCTTGGGGAAGTTCATTGGTGCTAACTTCTCCATAAAGCCTAGCAATTGCATACCTTGACACCAGGCCACCCAAGGAGTGACTAATAAATGAGATCTTCTGGACACCCGGATGATGTTTAATGACTGATAAAACCTGAAAAAATTAATACCTTTTTTGCAAATTCAAATTGAGGTAATTTAAATCATATATGACTCATATATGTCATCTGAAACTAATCTGAACCAGAAGTAAAAGTGAAACAGAGAAACGATATTCAAAATCAGAATTCTAGTCTCAGAAAAATGAAGAACAAGAAAATTAATGGGTTAATCAGTAAGGCATAAAAAACCTCTTCTGCTAATCTGTCTCCCATTACATCAACACCATCAAATGTCAACGTTGAAGAATTACTCTTACTGCCTGCATTGCAAGTTAATGAAATGCAATTCATTTTACAACATAAAGCAAACATCTTTAAAAATCGAAGTATGCAAGTAAGATTAGCGTGTAGATGCATCTTATATACATACCAATTATATCGATAAAAACTCAAAAATAACAAATGGCGAATATGTATGCAGAGGTTCAACTGAAACACAGCATTTGAAAATTATCAAACTCACAGTGAACAATTAGATCCTCAGGATATTTCATCAGAAGCTGTCTTGCAGCATATCTCCAATTTTGAGCACTACGCATATGTGAAAAAAAACAATAATTACTAGTAGCATACTAATCCATGATTTAATTCAACCTTCTTATCCTTGAATTTGTGAGGTTTAAACACTATGACTAACTCACTTACCTACCAATAATACCATTAACCATTACAACAAGGTGAGTAGGACTCGGCCGGTCTCCTTGAGCATTTTCGACCTCCATCTGCATGTCGAAATTCCCCATCTCGTCTGTTTTAGTTTTCAAACAAGAAAATCTTGGAATACGCGAGTATCTCGTAGTCTTCTTCTTCCCCTTCGCATTTTTATGATTCTTCTTGATCTCAGCAACTTGCTCCTTCCTCGGTCCTTCCTCGAGTACAGAACCAGAACCTCCTTCAATCTCAACGGAAGCCATCGCCTAAAAGACTTCGATGTCGTTTCGCTTAAGCAGAATACGGAAGGTTCATGTATCACCCGAAGTTTCTTACAAAGCAGCTGTGTTAGTTACGTTCGATGTCTCATATGTGCTTGTTTTCAAACTTGCGAGTTTCGGAGAAGGGGGAGCTGAACTTGGCTTGGCATTACAATCTGCAATGTGTTAAATATTACATTCGTTGTTTAAGGGGGTCGGATCGGACGGAAGTCATGCCTTCGCTTTTCTAAGAGACTAGAAGGTTTGACTTGGACGGCTGAATAATTGCGTGACTTGGGTTTTGACTAAGGGTTGGAGTTAAAGTCTAATTACTTTCGCAGATTTTTTTTAATTTCATGTTAGACATGATTGACCCGCAATTATTATCACCAAAAATTATTTTGTGCGGCTGACGTTGCTTTATTATTATTATTATTTTTAATTAAACGCATGGAAAACACATGTGAATGTTCAAAAATCGTATCGAAGTTACTGGATTTAGAATATAAAATAAACCAAACGATGTATTGTTATCTAAGATTTTATTTAATAATAAATTATTATTTATAAAAATTTTAAAAATTAAACATCTATTTATTGATTAAAATTATTAAAAACATTTTTTATTTTTTGAATTAAAATTAAAAATAAATTTTATAAAAATATTAAATTATAAATTTAGAATAAAATAATATAAATTTAAATAATTAATAAAAATTTAAAAAAATAAAATAAATAAATAAAAACAGCAACGACAATGGCTAATATAAACCTCATTAGATGGCTTGAAATAATCATCTAGTTCTATTAACGATTGGATTTGATTGTTATGATAGTGAAGACGATCAAATTTAGTAGCAAAAAGTTTGATAGAGATGGCTAGATCTTGACCCCTCCGCCATCGAAAAAAGCAAAAAACGGTCGGTATTAAACATTTTGATTGTTTTTGACATTCTTTAATGATAGAAATGGTCAGATCTGGTCGTTTCTATCAGATTTTTTACAGTCAAATATCGTGGTGGCCAAATCTAATTGTTAATAAAATCAGGTGGCCATTTCAGGCCACTTGATAAAATTTATGTCGAATACCGTCAAAACCCTAGGTGATAATATATCGAATATCGTTACTGATGACTATTTTTTATTTATTTATTTATTTTTAAAATTTTTATTATATTATATTAAACTTATTTTAAATATTATTTATATTAATTTTTATTTTAATATTAATATTATTAAATTTTATAAAAAATATTTTAACTTTTTTACGGAAAAAAAGTGGGTAATTGGCTTTTATGCAAAACCTTGGGTGGCAATGTGGCGTCCGACCCATAAAATAATTATCTGGTTGCCATGTTTTCCATGATGTCGATGACGAAGCACCACGTCCTCATGGAAAGAGAGAATAACTGTTCTCTATCCGGTTTTAATAATTCTTTTTCACATTTTAATTTTTTAAGTTTAAAAAATCAAATTCTATTACATTGTTAAAATTAGTAACAGTCAAACTGTATTTCATCCTATCGCAGGATATATATTATTTAATTTATTTTTTCAAATATAATTAAAATAATTTTTTTCTTCCATAATACAAAAATTCACCATTTACACTATTTTTAATTGAAAAATTGAACTTATAACGAACAGTATCAAAATGAGAACGTGTTATTGAAATAGACATGCCAAGGGTCGGGTTGGCTTGCGATCCTGTTTGAACCTCCTATTCCAAGGCTCTACTATGGTTTGATAAAATATAAATAATTTATTTTAAAAATTATAAAAATATACAATATGACATGTCTCACAGAAGCACACAGACTTACTCCAACAAGGGCTCGCAAAGCGTGGCCCAAGAGAGTCTCATAATTCTAGCATGCCAGTCCCGTCTATTAGAATTGTTAATTGGCAAACCTTAATGCCATCCGATATAATTTGGTACAGGCTATGAAAAAAGTTGTCGCTCTCTCTTCTGGAAACAGTAGAGTAACAGAATGCAAATGCAAATCGAGAGACAATAGGTAAATTACGTGTCTGAATTGGAAGACAAGGCCTTGTTGAGGTTACATTTCTATTTAATCTTATATAATATGCTTGGGTTGATGCTATCTTTGAATTTGCCGAACTTTTGTTTAGTATGAGAGATTGCGTAGGATGGGCTTTCCTTAAACAGTATCTCAGACGTGGGCTGACGGCCTCAAATATCATCATGACCAGTGACTTCTCTGTGGGGCTGCATTCTTGGCACCCCAAATTGCTGCTACGGTATTGTTGTGATACAGCTGAGTCAGACTTCGCAGAACTGAGATCAGCAATGTCAGTTGATAATTTTGCCGTTGTAACAAACCGTAACGAATGATGGAAAGGGCTTGGAACAGGATAGGACATCATAAGCAAAATTTCTCCTGGTTATACTTATTTGGTTCCTTGTGTTGGAGTATGGGTCCTCTTCAAGGATCTGCTCACGTCGTGGCAACTTTGAAACTTGAATGCAGAAATTTACAGGCAAGCTATTTGTTTATTGGAAAGTAATGGATTTTGATACTGATATTCATTTCCTTTTTTATTTGAAAAAAAATAAATTTACAATGGGAGTATGGAACAAAAGCTCAGACGGTGTGGCTGCTGGAAGAGGCCGCAATATTGTTTTACATGATTATATGGCAGAGAGGAATATAGTGCCATTATCTGGAAACGCTTTTTCTTCTGTAACAGAACACACAAAAAACTGGAATGGTATACAGCAGGAGATAATCGGAACAAGAAGAGTTCAGAACACACAGATTGTTAGAACTAGTCAGCGTGTTCCAGCCTCAAGAGATGGCATGAAGACAAATCTGAGATAATTGGGCTGAGCATAGGCCCAAAGGAAATCCCAAGAGAATAAGAATCAATCTTGAAAACCAAAGTAACAGAAAAAGATAGTATAAGATGAATGAATAGAGACAGGCACCAGAATATATTTCTGCAACACTATGCAGCCAGCCGCTTAAGCTCATACATATTTACAATAATAACTATGGTGACCCCTCAGGCATCTTATCTATTAATTGGTTTGAATGAATCTTTTTCTTCCTTCTCAATACTATCAAATCATGTAGGCCATTGCCAATACCCATTTACATTACACCAAATCGTTCACATATTTGTCTAATGACTTTTCTCATCATCTAATCTTTTGACTTGACATTAGATGGATGTATAATAAAAATTCTAATAATAACTATTTATTTTAATATAGATGATAAATTGCATATTATAAGTATTCATATTAGCTTTAGAATAACAATTATAGGAGATCCTACTGAAAATAATTTCATATGGGGGGATCATTCTCTTGAAATGTGTGACATCTGATTTCAAATCACAAACATTCCTACAACTTTAAAATTAAGGGGAAGAATCATTATATTAGGAAATAATAGTTTACAATATGTTTTTGAAAAGAATAAGATCATCAAATCTGTTTTAATAATCCTAGTCTATATTATACTAGCAAAATAAGCAAATATATGAACCACCTTCTTCACGTCACTCACCACATTGTAAATAAAACTTTGTTTCTCATTACATTTTCTATCTTTCACATATTGATAATGAACTAAACGTTTTGGTAATAAAAAGGGCCATGAATAAAGGAAGAGAATAGGAAAGTTAAAAAAAATACAGGATGGGCATGGGAAGAGAATAATGCCCCCACAAGGCAGGCCTCACATCAAATTGAAAGACAGCCACCATCTACTCTTAATAACATCTAATTAGATGGCTGAAAGGATGGATGGATGGATGGATGGATGGGTGGATAGGACCCAAAAACAGTCTCATCTCTGTCTCCAACAGTGCCCTCTCATGGACCCCAACTCACATGCCTTCACAGTACTCCATTTCACCATTGTCAATCAAAGTTTACTTTCGATGTGATGGTAACTGGGTCCCTAACTAACTGTATACATATTTATTTATTATTGTCAAGAAATTTTGTGAAAGTACTGTTTGTAAACCATGGAGAACCGTCAGTATAAGAGAGAGAGAGAGAGAGAGTGGGGTCTTGTCAGAATTGTGATGTTTTGTGCATCGGGAAACAGCTCCCGCGCTGTTCTCGCGCGCCTCTCACCCGAGCGAGACTACACGGTGGGTCCTTCTTGACCCATCACTCTCTTGTCTCTTCTTCGTCTTCTGCTCATCCTTCCGCGCTCTCATGTTTCCGTGTCATATTTTCAGTTCAGTTGCTACTGCTATTTCTGTCATCTCTATCTGCCTACTATTTCTTTTATTAATAATTCAATTGACAACCGTTTGGTCCAACCATTTATTAAACGCCCCGTTTATACTATATTTTTTTTCATTTCCGACTTCCCGTATTAGGTTAAACCAAACATGTTTTTTGTTAACGTGGTTAAACCATTTTATCTCTTTCAATTTATCTCACTCTATTCATTATGTCCACTTCTTTCAAGACAAGGTTTCGTACTGTTTATATTTTAACTTAAATTCAATGTAAAAACTCAAGGAAATGAACTCATTATCAATGGCATATCTAGTAAGTAACAATTATCCATTAAGTAACGCCCACTGTCATGTGATAACTTCTTGATATGTATATAGTCCAGCAACATAATATCTTTTTAACATCGATGTGCAGATAAATATAAATAATTCAAGTTGTTTTAATGAATGTTTCTGCATTGTGCAGATACATGCTGTCAAATAAGAGTATATTAAAGCTAATTAGCTATCGTGATCAGATGGTCACTGTTAACCAAAATTTTCAAATGGTTAGAGTAGAAAATTGGTATAATCTTCAATTTGTTGGTTAAGATAATTGTGTAATTGTGTCATATTTAACATAAAAGAGATGTATTGTTCATATATTAAATGCAAAATAATTCAGCCGATAAAATAATATGTATCATATTTAATAAAAAGTGAAGACATTATTATTAATCTTCTTTAAGGTGTAACAATCCTAATTATACACGTTCTCTCTCAATCAAATAAACATGTAAATCTAATGAAATCTCTTAATATATGTGTTTTGGATAATGACAACATCTTTTCGTTTTAAATATATAAACTAAAAAACAAACATATGAAAGAGAGGTTTTTAATCATTTGAATTCACGAGCTTTTTTTTAAAGATTTTTGCTATCTCATAAGCATCATCTTGTCAAAGTGACATAGAATACATGTCTCAAATTCTTTTCAAAAGACTCCTATCATTCTTTGTAGTTATTTTCTATAAACACATTATTAAAAAAAAAATAATAATGTTACAATAAATGTGAGTTAAATTCAAACATATGAATCATTTAAATTTTTTTCAATTTTTTCAATTATACGTACGCTTTGTAATACTCCAACTACATAATTTTGTTAATACAATTTCTCACACAAACAAAGAATATATATAGTATTGATTGTGATTAACCAACAAAATATCGCCAATGGTTTATATATCATAGAAAGTACTCATGTTTGATTTTCTAAATGAATGAAATGGGAAAGAGAATCCTTAAACTAGCTGATTAGATTGTGGCGTAAAATGGAAGTGCAATCCATATCACATTGGTATCTGTAAAGACGATCTGGTAAAGGAATTAGCTATAGTTAATTTAGCCAGTTCAAAGATGAAGGATGAGGTAATACTTAAAGCATAATTAATAAATAAACTAGTAAAGTAGCCAACATAATGACGATTGAGGTTTAAAGTGCCAAGCAAGCGAGATTCTCTCCTGTTATCATTTCATAAAATAAAGTTTGTTTGTGCATGGAGGAGCGTAATTGCATTTTAAAAGTTTTATACGGTCCATGCAGTTAAATTATTATTTTTTTAAGAAAAAAAGTAATACAAATACTTTAAAAAAGAACTTTGCAATATAAAAGTTAAGAAAAAGAGCCAAAAAGGTGAATGGATGCGTCTCTGACTATGCCATCTTTATCACTTATCAACTGAGAATACCAAATAAATTGAAAGATATTTGTAAAAAATTAATTTCATTACCACTTTTGTGTTCAAAATGCCGGCTCACTCACTCTTGCAAGGTGACTCGTAAACAAGTTGAGAGCCCTTAACAAACAAACCAGTCAAAAAACTTAGGAGCATGGTTGTTCTTGCATAACAAAATCGTATAATAAGTGAGGTTTAGTACAGGGATATTGTGCGAATATTGAACTTGGGGCCTTTTCAAGGCATTTGGCAGCTTCCATTGTCTGATGAGCTAGCTTTCTCTCTTTGAAATGAAACCTAGTTAACTGAAAATGTACATTTTGAATTATTTAACTTATTTTCAAGTTTTCTTTTTCTTATTCATGCAAATATAAATGTTGATGTGATTTCTCTTAATCAACTGGTATATGTAATTTAAAACATTGCAAAAGATATATATTAGTAGTAATAATTAAAATCTAGAAAAACTTAAATTAATTTGTTAAAATGTGTGAAAGGATAATCAAATATAAATAAGAGAATTAATGAGATACATGAACTATAATAAATTTCAATCCAATGATCAAAATACATACTTATATTTACGGTATTATTTCTAATATGAATATAATAGTAAAATATTACAATATAATATGTATAGTTGTAATATTTATTGTTATTGTTGTAACACTGCTCTATATATATCTATATATATCCATATGTAAAATTATTATTTTACTTTATTATTATATTTTTCATTTATTAATATATAATAATATCACAAACGTACTTACTTAAATATATATACTTTTCATAAACTTTAAACATAAAACATAATATGTTGAAAAAACATCATATATTATTAATTCATGATAGTGTTTGAAACATAAAGTGAAATTGTAATAACATTTTACTCAAAATGTTCATAAAGTATATTGTACAAAATATACATATAAACTGTATATATTATAAGAACAAAACATGACACTATATAACACTATATAGATGATCTATCCAAAAATATCCCTTCTATAAACATTTCATAATGTATCTCAATAACACAAACATAATTTATAAAAAAAAGAAATCGAGTATGAGTGATGAGTCACTCAATAAACTTTTTTTAATTTACACACATAATCCTATCCTTAGCATTAAAGTCTTTTCACAAATATTAGTTTACATCTTATCTTATAACATTTATTTATCTTATTACTTTCTTGTATTACCTTTTCTCTTAATCATGTTATGTCATATATGTTATGATATAAAACATGTTAAAATTCATGACTTGGCCAAATGCTTGCTTTCTTAAAATATTTTTTTAAATTCTCATTGTAAGCACTGTTGTTGTATATTACTGTACATGCTTTTAATACAAAATAGTAAGAATATATATATATATATATATATATATATATATATATATATATATATATATATATATATATATATATATAAAATAAGGTAATTATTATCTTCAATATATATATATATATATATAAAATAAGGTAATTATTATCTTCAATAATATACAACAAAAATACCTGATTATTGAGCTGAAATATGGTAGTGGGAAATCACATTATGTAAGTAAGTTAATATGGCCCAAAATATAACTTTTATACTTTCTTGAAAGTCATACAAAAACAAGTGTGTGTGTGTGTGCATACATATACGTATACTGTACAACTACATGTAAATATAAAACAATATGAGCATGCAAACCATAAGCATGCTGCAAAACCCAAAACTGAAGCTGGATCCCAGTCAATGGCCATCTCTTCCTCTCAGACCCTACGAAAACTGACTTGCAAGAGAAAGGAAAGTAAGGAGTGAGTGATAAATTCACCCAGTAAGTATTTCTTGTCTCTGATCCTATAACAATCCTATTTAGAGGATCTCACTATAATCATACAAATAGGTTATCTTATATACTATTCTGCAATTCATATGATGTTATTCGTGTTCTGCCTCATTTTATGCATTCTGAGCTATACTGAACTCTGAGTTTTATTTGATTATTCTCAAACTAAATTATGCTATGTTGTGTATGTCACATAAGAATGACATGCTGGAAGAAATAACTAAGCCCTTGGGCTTATTTATAAAGTTGGCTTTTCTGAATAAAATCGTGATCCGAAGATCCTGAATCATGCTGAATAAAATACTGTAACTAAAAATTATATTGTAACTGAAAACAACTGTTGTGCCGCATAGACTAATGAATACATGGATTCAACACCCTAACCATATGAGTTTCCTATATTGGCACATAAATATAAATTGTCTAATACATGTGTTGTAGGACCCGCCACCACAGGTACCCCTACTGTTGAAAGATATGGTTCTTTTATTAATAATCTGAAAATCTAGGTACCTGCAACGGAAATCCTACAAAAATAAAGCTACTGCTAATTACATTACAGGTGGAAGCTGGAAATAAGACTGAATACAAATATACAATGGGCCCAAACTGGCCTTTTTCATATATACTACTGTTTGGTACATTGTTCTTTACATCTGAGTATATACATTTACATACAAGACCCATCAGGCCCAAAAATAAAATAAAATACATACTGAAACTGTGTGTGGGGTCCTCTCCCGCAAGCCTCAGTCCACCCGCTACTCGCCAGCAACAAACTGACTTGAAAAAGAAGGAAGAAGGAAATGGATGAGTGATAAAGATCACCTAGTAAGCGTTCCTTACTTCCCTCAACCCAAGCAAGCAACAAACAAAATACATATACCTGGCCTCGGCCTTATTCATACATCTAGTCGCTTGCTGACACTAAAACTGATTATTATAATTATCTAGAATCTCATTATTATAATTATTACACGTCATGATATGTATGTCATGTCATGCTAACTAAAAGTATCTGATGATGCATGCATCTGAGTAATCTATATGTACCCGAAGGTACTTGCTGTACTGATCAGGTTGATAAACACAAGGATTTGACATCTTGGCCATGTGGGTTGGACAATCTAGCTACTGGCTAAAAAGCTGAATGAAAAGTGTTGGACAATCTGACTGGTGTCAGAAAACTAGATCCCACAGATACCCCCTCGAGTTCACCCAAAACTATAACTCGGATGTCAGGTTCTGAATGTTAAAAACTATTGAATTCGGATCCCTTGATCTTTTCTCAGGTTACATGCTATGCTATGATATGCTCATGCAACATTACTTATCTGAATTTTGGCTTATCTGATTATTATTAGTCTTCTGGATGATTACCAAATCCTTTTAATGCATGTTACTGCTTAATATCTGGAAAATAGCTGACGCACGGGTGTGTGGGCAAAGCACACAGTCATGCAGTACACACACACGGGCGTGCATGGCAAAGGCACACGGGCGTGTGCCTAGACGCACAGGGTCATGCACTGGCTGTGCAGCTGGTCGTGCGTGCTTCTGGAAAATTTGGTCATTTCACGTAAAGAACAGACACACGACCGTGTCCCTTAAGACACACGATCGTGTCCTCTGCATTTCAGGCCGTGTGCACTTTGTGCACACGGGCGTGCTCTTGTAGAAACACAGGCACACGGGCGTGCTCATGCAGACACACGAGCATGCGCCTGGTTCTGCAGTAACATGGCTTACCTGGAAGATGCAGGAAACCATCCAAACCACAACCAAAATCAAATTAAACTTAAACACACATCATTAGCACTTCCATAAGCATATATCCAACACCAATTCCAACATGCATCCACTACTGCTGATTCCACCATGAAAATATCTCATTTCTCTCACTAACACACACAAAAGCAAAGCAAGCATGCATTCTGGGTGGAAATCATCATATAATCAACAAATCATCATCATATAAGCATGCAAACATAATCACCACAGGCTGAAAATGGAAACACACATTTCCAACATCATCAAACAAGCTGAAAACTCAACGAAGGAGTAAGAAACACTTACCTCTTGACATGGCTACTGGAAATCTATTTCAAGCTATTCTCTCTGCTCTCTTACTGGATTGAGAGCTGCTGAAAGCTGGAATTCGGTTCTAGGGTTGGGAGCTGCTGAAATGAAGAGAAACAAATGCTGAAAATAGGAAAAATGGTGGGTAAGAATACTTAATCTCCCGTCTCTCTCTCATTAATCCCACCTGCACAGGTGTGCAGGGCAAGACGCATGAGAGTGCACCAGGGGAAATGAATATATTTCATTTCTCACGTTTTACATGATTGAAACTTCCCTAAAGGATTCATACGAAGGCCACACAACTCTGAAAAACTTACTAACTCACCCCTGAACTCTTCTAGACTCCCAATCTATTTCTGAATTCTATTTCTAACCCCTAAACTCTACCCCTGTTGAACCCTTGTAGATTTTGAATTGATGTAAAACATATGTTAAAATATCTAACCAATCCATGCATATATCGAATATGACAAAAGGATCAAAGGGTTTATTTTTTACAGAAATTATCTAATACATGATCGTGTGTAATCAGATTGCACAATTGTGTTATCTTTTATTGCAATTCAGATTTGCTTAAAGAAGACACATGACCATGTGCATGAGGCACACTACCATGTGTATAAGGCACATGACCATGCACATGAAGCACACAACCATGTGTAAAGGCACATGACCATGCGCAGGAGGCACACGACCATGTGCATGAGACACACACCCGTGTGTTTTAAGGCACATACCCGTGTGTATGGGGTGCATGACCATGCACATGAGGCGCACTCCCATGTGCCATGAAGAAAATTTTCTACACGCCCGTGTTATGCTGTCGTGCCAAATAAAGACAAAACAAGAGCATTAATAACACACGACCGTGTAATAGAAATACACACCCGTGTGCAAAGAAAAAATTCAGCCGTGTGTTTCTCGTGCGTTGATCGTGCGTGTACCCGTGCTAGCTTCTGGAATCTGAAGCATTTGAAGAAAAATAACACACGCCCATGTGTTGCAAATACGCACGCCCGTGCTAGCACAAAATTGACCGTTAGAAATACAGAAAAAGGGAAGCACGACGGTGCAACAAGAGGACACGCCCGTGCAACTTTCTAGAAAGGCTCCAACGGCTCTCAAATCATCCTAACGGCTCTATTCTTCCAATTCCTATAAATTGGAGATGGTTTGAAGATTGAAGGGTTAGAGAGAATCAAGTAAAACACTCACAATTTGTCATTCTCTAATTCTTCTCCAAATTTCTCTCACAAAACTTATTTGTATTTTCATTAGAGAGAAACATTGAGAGCACATTGTAAATCAGCCTTGTGAGGCAAATTTTTGTAATATTCCACAAACCCTTGGGCGCAATCCCTTGAAACTAGTGTTGGGGCGTAATCCCTGTTAAAACTAAGTTAAGGGTGCAATCCCTTATATCAAAATTAGTGTTAAGGGCGAAATCCCTTGGATCAAAACTATTGTAATTCGGGGTTGAAGTTAGTGGAAGGAAAAATCTTCGAACGAGATTGCTTGGAGTAGTGGACGTAGGAGGCGTGGAGAAGCTCCAAACCACTCTAAAAATCGGCTGAGCATTTCTTTCCCTTACTGTCTTTTATACTTGCTTAGTCTTTTAATTAATTGTGCTTAATTGTATTTATATATTTGAATGTTTGTGTTGGTAGAATAGGAAAAATATTTTAAACTTGATAAATTTTTAATTAACCTATTCACCCCCCCTCTAGGTTATTTGCCATTTAGTTTTTGGGGTTTTTCAACCCCTAAAGGCTTTTCTAACCTGGGATACTGCAAAACTGCTGTTAAAATTTCTGCTATAGGTTTATTATTAGTATAGTAAGTATTATAAATAGTAGTATACAATGACTTATGGTAGGGACTATTATAGGGCATTCTCACAGTGGGTTAGAGTCTACAATTAGACATTACATTCATAATAAAGTGTTTTACTCACAGTAGAGTTCTGATTATGTGTATCAATTCTATTAATGTGGTCAAAGTGTCAAACCCCTATGTCTTATGTAGTATGATGAACATAGCCATAATTTTATGCTATTAACAATTTTACAATTTACGGTCAATTTTACAATTTTCAAGCTATGGATGATGAGTTACAATTTTATAAATTATAGTACATAGTTTTATTATATGAACAATATGTACATGAGTTACCATATAGAGTTTCATGTTAGTTTTGAGGATTATGTTTTATCCTTAAAATGAATTAAAGATGAGATAAGAAATTTCCTAGTCACCTAAGTTAAGTGAAGACGTAGTAAGGAAATAAGATATGAAAATGAATATTAATTTTAGGATGATGCTAAGTAATGTTGAAGGAAAAGTTAAGGATAAGGTAAGCATGAGTTAAGATATTGCTTAAGAGTAAAGGATAAAAGAGTTAAGATCGATAGTTGTTCTACTTATAAGTGTTTTTACTCACTCTTCTTTGTCTTTATCTTGTAAGTGTTTAAGGGTAGTTAGCTAGTTGGCGAAGGGCAAGTCATAGTGTTGCCAATAGTGGCTTAGCTTAGTGTGGTGGTGGCAAGCATATAGGGACCAAAGCTTATTTTTCTATGTTTTTACTCAGTTACTGTATTTGACAAATTATGCTTTTATAATATCCAGTTTTATGTTGACTTAGTTTCGCCAATATGCGTTGAGATTATGATTTCATATTAAGAGGTTTTCTAGTTATATATATATTTTTTATTGTGAGTTTTATTTATAAGAGATATTTGGATAGACCTCTTTGTTGTGGAGGTTGTGACATGCTTTTGCTACTTAGAGATTAGATACTTTTATGTATAGGTACTTGTAAGGGTAAAAGGGTGTGACATCAGATGTAGGGCGGTGATTTTGATTAATACAAATATTCTTTTAGTTATGCATTCTTACTGTAAAAGGGCATCATATACTGGACTAATAAGAAATGAATATGCAAAGCCTTATCCATAATGAAACTTGAGTTTATAATATGTTCAATTATTATATAAAAAGCTATTTGGTTAAAGGGATTCTTTATGAATTTGTGTATGTAGGATGATATTGCAGAGCTAATAGTTTTCTATTGTGACAATTAGTTTGCAATAGTTTTGACAAGATCCCAAATTTCATATTGGAACCAAATATATCGATATTAGATACAATTTATAAGAGACATCATCTTATATAAGGAAATGAGTATACAATATATCTCTATGCATAACATGGTTGTTAATCCTTTAACCAAACTTATTTTAAGAGATATATATCTTGCACATGTTAAATTTCTTGCATCACATAGACTTTAATTGATAAATTGTTAAGCTTACATGTTATACTTATGACACAATATAGAAAACCATGAATTCAAAGTTATTTTATTTTTGAATTTGCGTATCTATATTCTTGGGGTTTCACTATACCCACATCATTGATACTGACTGCTTTGGATTTCTCACATCCAAAGAACTTGTGAATATGAATGCAAATTCTTAATAAAATTCTACAAATTTGAAGAAATTTAAGAACTAAAGTTTGGTGTTAGATATGACAACTGAACTCAGCTATGCACAATATTTATGTATGACATTTATGGAGAATTTACATTATGATATATGTTTCATACCATGTGTGCATAATCAACCAATAAAAGTGATGAGTGAATGAATCCCTACTTTTTCATTTTACGAGATTTTATGAGGTTTACCTCATGTTGGTGCTTTTATACCCTTTATTATTATTCGATAGTTATTCTTAGTGTTTTGTGGTCTTAGCTTGTTACTTATAACTATGTTTGATTTGATTTATGGAACATGACTAGAAAAAATAGCCAAGTTTAAATTGAGAATTTTGAGTAGAAGAGAAAGACTTAGATATTTCGTGTATTTATTGGTCAGTTGTATTTGTTGATCATATATGATATATAACTTAATTATGAATATATAGGAAGATAATATAATTATTTTGAGGGATTAAGAAGATTGATATTATTATGTAAGTCTAGACCAATGAGACTAAAATCTTAATTATATATATTTTTTTGTTAAAGTGACTATGCTATTTTTAACAAATGCGTAGTAATAAGCTCGTAAGTGCAGATTGCCTGACAGATTACTCAACATATTTGCAAGTATGAAATATATCATTATATGGAATTTTTATGTTTAATTATGTGGTTTGGATTTTCTTTCATGTATATGTGGGAGATATAGGACTTGGGTCCACCCGACCCATGTTACAAAAACTACCCATGGCTGTTAGTAACAATTATTGGTAGTTTGACACATATTTAAAATTTTCAAAACTGTCGTTGACAAAAAAAGTAACGGAGAAAACACAGTTTTTCTCTTCTTTTAAACTACCCAAAGAACAATAATAAAAAACACGGGATCGAGAAACAAAATACAAAACAAATATGTGTCATAAAAATTAATCATTTCATTGCATATTATTACAATTTCGTCGAATCATGATTTGGTTACGTGATTTTGATCTTGTATCTGATTTCTAATAATTGGATTGTGTTTCCAACATTAATAATATATAACAACTATATAAATTAGAATTTCCGGCTAAATATTATTTAATTGAATATATATCTTACATGATGAAGATCGAAATTTCCTACCACTTATCTAATATTTACATGTAAAAGTATTCCTTCTTTAAACTTTCTATATATCCTTAACTAGGTGTCATACAATGTTTTAACTACACCCAAGTCATCGGATACAATCTGTCCTGACACGCGAAGGCTAATCCAACAACTTTTTCAGTATATTGTTTTTGTTAACTTGTTCATTCGTCGTATGTGTTAACATAAATCGATTTGTTTTTTTTTTTTTCCCTGTTTCTATCAAATCAGGGTCTTAAAAAGCTTCAATTAGAGCTGCACAATCCTCTTCTAATCTTTAGTCAATACTTAGTGCTTAGCACTGTTCTTCCACCTCTAAGTGATTAAGCCATCCACCATCTTTCCTTCATGGAAAGGACACTTTGTTGACAAAGTTGCTGATGGCCCTAAACGTCTTCATAACTAGATACAAGAAAAGGAGTACGTTACCTAATAAAGCATGCAAATGACAGTTGTTTTAGTTCCGCTTTTAAATTTATAAATGCTAAGCAGCTGGAAGCAGGATTAGCAGCCTCATTTTCCCATTAATCTCGCCAACCTAAGTAGGTGGTCTATAATATTAAACCACGTAATTATAATTGTGTTAATCACAAGCCAAACATTATCCTTTTGGATTTTGTTATTATGTGAAAGTGTTCGTGTCTTAAACAAGATTAAAGAAATAATTATGACACTAATTACCTGTTATCTATTTCGATCTAGTCCTAATATGCAATGATTGTGGTGGTATGGCTGTTCATGAGTTAACGTTTTAGGGAAAGAGTTGACAGAGAAACCAGCCAAATGAGAGTCCTATTTTAGTATAAACTTTTAGGGGCTTTAAAGCAGTAATACTGTATTTGAAGTCATCATGAATCTACACTTATTTCATCACATGCACCTTCCACGGTCAGCAGATGCTAAATATTATAATTCATGGTGTGAATAGATTATAGCAATCAAATGATTTAAATCCAGTATAGGTATAATCAAGCTGTCAAAAGCTGATCGAAAGATGATGAGATAACTAATTGTAGACCTTTTTTTCCTTGCATTAAGAAAAAAAAAAAAAAAACTGTATATGCCTTTATATGATAGAAATCATGGTTTTTCTTTTTTAAGTATACGAGGGAAATTATGTTACAAGATAATGAATCTAAAGGTTTTTAAATGATTTTTTGCACTAATGAGTAAGGATATTAGTCGAATGTTAATCTAAACCCATGGTATCAAGAGATATTAACATATTTTTTTTGGTTCAAACAGAGTTGTGATTAATTATGAAAACTTTGAAATATATATATATTCTTCTTAACTTTGACAATGGATTATCAACAAAACTATTTATCTTTTTTGTTAAAGTAAATCTAAATAAGTAAGAAAAAATATATTAATTAATAAAGATAAGAAAGAATACACAACTAAAATATATTATAATATAGATAGAATGAGGAAATAAAAACAAAAGACAACACTAAAATACAACCAAAATAGAAATTAAAACTAAAGAAAAATAGTGTGTATTGTTGTTTATCCTAATTTTCTTAGAGAAAAATTATCTAAGAATGAATGATAAAATTTTAATGAGCATTATTTGAGTAGGACTGGATTTAAGTAATTTTACTTGAGTTTAATTAGAATGAATTTAAAATTAGTTTGATTTATACGAGTTTGGAATTAAGATATTTTTATTGTTGAGTTCAAGTTTGAACTCCAATTTGAATAATATATGATTGATTAAATTTGTGAGTTTAAAAAATTTAATTTAAATCAATTAAAATAACATTACTTTGAAGTATATATCTTATAATAATATTATTTTATTACTTGATTATAGTATTTAATTTAATTAATATTATAACTAAATTAAGATCGAATTTAAATTCGATTTCCTTCCAACAAACTGAACATGAATAAATTTGTGGAGAACTTGAGTCAAGGATAACTTCACTCAAATGTTGAATTCAAATTAATATAAACTTAAATTCCATACATCTCATCTTTAGCTGGAATCCGGTTCTTTGCTTTGAGATCTTCAATTCAGCAACTTGCCTTGGCGCAGTGGGGAGGACTTTGTATTCATTCAATGTTACAAGCCTTATAGCTCAGCTTGTTTTTGGGTGACATGACAAGAACGGCACATTTAAATGATGATTGAAGATGATGATTTGACTGACAAAAGGTTAACAGCCATATCAATAATAGACAAGTGTACTGTAGAGCAACTGATACAAAGCCTCACGTCCATAATGTTCGGATGAAAACTTGCCACCGAATTTATTAGACGAGATTATTCTAAATAAGCTACATTGACTACCATTAACCTAAAAAGAAAAAAAAAGTATTTAGATAGATAGATATATGCTTTACATTTCTATCTTGATTGGTAATGGCTGTCAACGTAGCTTATAAACTCCTTGACATCTATAGTCATATTCCAATGCCGATAATGCCTTGTGAAACGCAAAACCTAAGCTAGCTATATGTATAGAAATATAAATTAATGATTTGAAAGAGTACAGTCATACTACAGTACAACTACTATAATGCATAGGGAAGAAGCGAAATGAACCGTGACTGAATGCATGGAATGACCAATGAAGATGGGTACCTGACTGGCTATTTCACTAGTAGTGCTCTTGCTGGCTTTTTTTTCTTTTCATGCTGTGAGTTGGAAATTTCGGATCCTTTTTTTCAGAAAAAATAAAAGCAAAAAGAAAGTATTTTTATTTTTTTGAAATGCAAGCAGGAGGACCCTGTGTTTCGGCCCCCACAATTTGTAGTTGTAGCGCGCATCTTTCGGGGGTGTTAATCTTCTACTGCATACTGCAACGCACTGGTCACTCTTTTTTATATATCTTTTTGTGTCTCTTTAGCTCCATCCAAAATTGCTAGTATATGATTATGTGAGAGTGAAATTTAATAAAATGGTGGGGGATGGTGGTGGCCGCCGCCAGCTAATACCTCGTCGCGGAGCCAACGAGGCCGCAGCAAATTCACATTCACGTCTTACTTTGTCTCTTTCTCTTCTTAGACCTGAATTTTTCTTTTGCAGGCACACGTGGTTTCTCCTGCAAATGGTCATCATAAACAGTGCATTTGCTCAGTTTAATCAGCCCCTTTTACTGTTTACCGTTGAATATTGTACTATACACATACGGATCTTCTCTTCTCCTACCACATCTCTTTGCACAGCAGTACAAATCTGAGGTCACAGCTGCATTTTTAAATTTTAAATGCATTGGTGGTTGGAAATGTTTTGATGATGTTTTCATTTTTTGTCATTTAATATGTGTCTACTTTCGAACCACCCCTCTTCCGTATGCTATGTTGCCATATAATAATGAAAATATTGATGCATATTTAATCGCGTCTTAATTAATGAATTTCGGCTCACACAAATTCCATCTAGAAGTTTTATTGTATAAAGAGAATCACCTTCTTCTTTTATTCAATAAATTCTGATTTTCATGCCTTATAGCATCGTTATCCATCTCAATTAAAAGGAAACAACATAATGTAGATTTTTTATGATTATTTTAAGGGATGAATTTTTTTCATTTCTCTATTTCTACGAAAATGAAAAAAAAATATTTTAATAATTTATTTTCATTTTTTAAATGTAGTTCTGTAAAAAATTTTATATTAAATGTATAGTTTGTGTATCCTTAGAATTTTTTTTATTAAAATAGTTAGACAAATTTGTAAAATAAAAACATCAAAATTTAATATTATTGAACAAATAAGTATAATAAAAAAAAGAATTTGGTAATTAATTATTCACTTGATCTCAGCCTCATTTACAAATACTCCTAACTTAAAACGATTGTAGAGAAAAAAAATTATCAAGTATAATGTTTGCATTTTAAGATTCTGTTCTTTTAAATTGTAGAAGGAATCTCAATAAATAAAGTAACTTAATTCCACATTTCCAAGATAAATGCTGTTTTCAATTTCACATTGATTCTTTGTGGACAAGAAGTGTGTTCTTCTGGAGTTTATATTATTGACATGGTTAAAAACGTTTTCCTAAACACATGATATGGAATGCCCTTAAAAATAACTTGCCCTGTGTATGTATACATTCTACATACGAGCAAGAAACAATTAATATCAAAACTTTAAATTTTTTGGGTGTTTGTAACAGGACTCAGAATTGATTTTCCTTTCTCTTTTTAACATTGAGAAAATATTATCTAATTTATGAGCCTTGATATGACATATTCCATGTATTATGAGCCGATGGCTTTCATTTTTAATAAATATAAATGAATAAAAGAGTTTTCTCATAAACTGATTAATTTAATGCAAGGTGTCCGACATAATGATGGTAGGTTTATGAATTCCTTGTTAAGAGAGGAAAAAAAAAAAAGAAATATTAAAATCCCATTTTGCAAACACGAAGCTAATTCATTTGCCAAAAATTGTTTTAAGTAAAAGTGTAGAACTTTCTGACTAACATGGAAAAAAAAATATATAAAAGCAATAAATTAGGTGAGTGGCTGAGTCTAATCTCTTTCTCATTCTAGCCGAGGACTATAAAAGCAGGAAGAGGAGAAGACTGTCAAACGGGAAAACCAAAAAGCAACTAAAATAAGGTGAAAATTGAAACGTCCGTGAAACAAGTGTAATAAAATATGAACGAGAATGTGAAAGCAGGGAAGGAAGAAAAATCTACGATCTAATAGTTTGCCTTATCACTTGCCCTTCTTTGCCTTTATTAGTCTCCAAATATCTCTTTTTCTTAAAAAAAAAAAAAGTCTTTTTCAACCACTCAAGACACGCAGCCGTTGCCGGTTCCGGCTGAGTTACATCTTCTTCCCCAGTCCCTACAAATAAGTGAGAGCGCCTCTTACTCTATTACTCTTATATAGTTCTTATTTTTTCTTAATAATATCATCATCTCTATAGCATGTCCAAATCCTGGTGCAACTTCCCTTCATGGCCCCTTGATAGGCAGCCGTGCATAATTTTTCTTTCCCAATTATCCAAAATTTATGACTTCTCAACTTAGTACGTTGGGTATGCTATGAATACACAGTTTTTGGCTGTAAGAGACAATTTGTCTCGCAATAGAGTCTAGGGTTTCTGTTTCTTTCTACCTATTCCTCGCTTTAGGGTTTTCAGTTTCATTATTGTGTTTCCTTTTTTAGATTTTTACTAGCTTTTGTCATCTGGGTTTGTTGATAAATGGAGGATTATAATCAGCTAAACGAGAACTCAACTACAAGAGGAAACTTCTTGTATACTTCTCAAGTTGTTGGACCCAATTCTGCAGCATATGGTCGAGCAAACAGTGGTTCTAACGTGAGTAATCAACAGACCCAGATGCCTATTAGCAGCAGCTTCCATCTTCAATCAGGTAATTGTTTTCAGTCTGAGGAACACCCGATCGTCAAAACTGAAGGCAGCACTTCACAGCTTGGTCCAAAATTTCACTACCCTCTTATGAGAGGCCATCAATCACAAGAAGGAAGTGAGAGCTCCAATGAAGCTGAAGCTATTAAAGCCAAAATTGTTGCCCATCCTCAGTACTCCAACCTTTTGGAAGCTTACATGGATTGCCAAAAGGTACTAACTAATTAACTTCATTCTCTTGCAACATACACAAAAGAAAGGATTCAAAAAAAAAAAGAAGAAAGTACTGTGACATACAAAATAAGGTGAGCGCTATAAGGGCGTTCATTTTAAGGAGTAACTCTCATTCTCACTTATCTTATGCTTCTGGTTAGGTGGGGGCTCCGCCTGAAATGGTGGCTCGACTGTCAGCTGCAAGACAGGAGTTCGAGTCAAGGCAGCGATCATCATCAGCTTCTCGAGAAACTTCCAAAGACCCGGAACTCGATCAGTTTATGGTTTTCTTCCTTGACTTTTGTATATATTTGAGTCGAAGTCATCTATTTGTTAATCTCACTTTTGAGTTTATATTTCTCGACGGGTCAATACACAGGAAGCTTATTACGACATGCTGGTGAAATATCGGGAAGAGTTAACTAGGCCAATACAAGAAGCCATGGATTTCATCCGGAGAATCGAAACCCAGCTTAATGTGCTCAGCAATGGCTCGGTGCGGATCTTCAATGCGGGTACTTTCTTCTAACACATGCATATACATATACAATAATATCACATTGTTGAAGAAAGATTTGGCTTTTCCCAAACATAGAAAGAAGCAGAATAATCCAAATAAGTTTCGTCATTGCCGATATAGGCTTTGTCTGCCTTTGCTTGTAATTGGCGAAAATCGATTTTTTTTAGTCAGTTTCAGGTTCCGGAATGCTTAGGAAATTCTTATAACTGTACTTGCATCTCTTCCCTTCTTTGATTAGCTCATTAATTCCCACTCCAAAGAGGGAACTTTTGACTCAGATTACGCCGTCCAGTATTATATGAGATAAAGAAAGGAGACGGCAGACCCTAGAATGATCCATCTTCAAGTTTATTAAATCCCTAAACCCTGAATGATGGTTAGCATTGGAAATTTGGAATGTTTAATCTCTTATTTTATATGATCCAATTTCTATTTGAAATTAAGGACCTTAGACCAAACTCACTTGTTTTTACTGTAGCAAGATAAGAAATGATTAAATCACCCGTCGGCTTCACTGATGGGTAGGCTTTTCCATGGTTTGATCCTGCTGACAGAGCCACTCTTATTAGGGTTTTCCTTCCCGAAATCCCATCTGCCTCTTCCTTCTGCTAAATTTGACTATATGGGATACCGGAAAATATGCATTACCCGAGATGCATAGCATCATTGTTGTCATGGAGTCTTCACCAGCCTTCAAGTACCAAAATTTATGTCCCTTTTTTTTTTCTCTCAAATAAAGTAAAAAAGTTTGAGAACATTGGATGCTGTTCAAATCAGTGCTACCTCATGTAGCCGGTACGGCTTTGTCAGAAATTATTTATTTCTTTTTAATTTTTGTGTTATTTATAATTTTATATAAACTTTCGTCCATTCACCGATGGGGAACTTTATTTTTAAGTCTTAATTATGGTAAGATATTAATCTGGCAAATACTGCTTACAATAAGCAGTATTCCCGCCCCTATCTTTTATGGCTTGAGGTGGTTATTATTTTGCTCCCCAAGAAATGCTTCGAAGCAACTCATTTTTGAGAACGAAACGCATTCATGAAGTAGCTAGTGGAGAGAGATACATACTCCATTTGGCAGCTGAAGTTCTGAAATTTAGATGACTAGATCTTGAGGCATTCCACTGGAACTTGGTAAGCCTTTTCCCTGTTCGCCAAAGAAGACATGTAATCTTTTGGTGCTGCACGTAAATCCATCACGTAAAGTGGTTGGCTCTATTCTTGCTCATTAATATTTGTTTTAAGGTTTTCTTTCTTTAGTTATTTTGAAATACCTCATGGGAATTTAGCAATTTTGCGAGGAAGTTATTAAGTTGATAACTAGTTGTCGTGTTACCAAATCTAATAGACATGTTGAACTAATGAACTGGCTTACTTGTGATTCACTAAAGATCGATTACTTCTGTCTAAATTACCGTAGTTTCATTTACGGTAAATAGGAATTTTATTCTAGTGTGGGCAACACGTTTGGCAATGGAGTCGAAATTAGGTTTCTTCTATTGTAGCTTTATTATAAAACCTTATATCATATTAGTACATGATTAGATATAAACCATATATCATATATATGCCCTACCATCTGCCCCTAAATAGACAGTCTGACTGATTTATTTCGTTCGTTGCAATGCAGTAAGTGGTCTGGGATGAAAATTCCCCTCACATATTTACTGTGTTTTTGCCTAGGTAGAGAAACGTTGATGAATATGCATGTACTACTAACGACATGGGAGAGAGGGCAATCTTTGACTAAAACTTGGTCCAGCATTACATGTGCCATTTGAATGCATAAATTTATACCTCAATTTTAATTTCCACCCATTTTTCTTGATTTGCCATATCTTTTCTTTCTCAGGAACTATTCAAAACTAAATGTAAGAGCACAAAGGTTGTATTTTGATACAATGTGTTTTTGTGTATTTCTTCTCTTGCACGCTCAATTTACTGATATGATTGTTTACTTCCAATTTCGCATGTAAGCTTAGAATGGGGTCCTTTAAGTGGCTTGAATGTAGTATCGGCTTTTTCTTATTGGCTAAGTGTGTAAGGCATGCTGAAGATTAATATAGGATCACATTCAGTGTCAACTAGAGTTTACTTAGGAGAGTCTAGTTGATAGACCAGTTCTTTCTAAGATATGCATTCAGATTTGTCCATGATAGAAGAGGTTTTTGAATGTCAATAAGCGGTCATCGAGGAACGCAACAATCTTCCTAGAGTCAGGGGAACCACTCTTATAATTGTTAACTGTTGGTGTATAAAAAAAATATGATCACATTGTAATTTTAAGATTGGAATACATGAGATTTACTCTTCATAGACACACTGTTTTGAGTTTCTCTTTTTTGTGTTTTTCTTCTTGGTATGAGAGCTAACGTGTTTTCCTTAGCTCTCCAATGACAACTAACTCTACCTATCCCTTTCTTGAACAAGTGATGTGGTAGATTTTGTCACAGTCCAATTGAAAGAGAATAATTTTCTTCCTTGGACAACTCAATTCAAATCATTGGTTTAACACTAATTTGACATTTATTGCCATATCAATCCATCACATGACAACATTCACTAGCCAAGCCTAAAGTATAATCTTGTTGTCCTTCATGACATTTTGATAGTTCTTCATTTGTCTATATGTCATCTCAAGTGGTTGGTAGCCATGAAAGCTGATATGTTTACCCTGTATTGTAACAGCATATGGAGACATGTTTTTTGTACTTTGAATATGCATGTTGTTGGTTGTCATTGGGTATCTAAAGCAAAATTGGTTGTAGATGGTTGATTTGAGGCACTTAAAACTCATTAGGTTGCCAAAGGATTTCACCCAAAAAAAAAAAAAAATCGATTTCTTAGATACATTTAGTTCTATGGTTCGACCAATAACCATTCACATTGTTCTCTTTATTGAAATTATTTTTCGCTAGCCTATCTTATAGTTTGACATCAACAATGCATTTTTTCATAGGCGTTTTAATCAACCAATGTATATTGAATAATTGCTTCACTTTGAAAGTTCAATGAACTCAACTCTGTTTGAAACAAACATCTCAAGCTTGATTTGATCGTTTTAGCAAGTTTTTATTGGATTTTGGGTTCACTTGTTCTTCTCATGATTTGTTCTTGTTCATTTATCAATGGTATTCAAAGACTATTTAATTGCTTCTCTATGTTGATGATTTGCTTATAGTAGCTAATCCATATGCTCTCTTAAATCGATTTGCAAGATTGTTGGGAAAACCTTTCCAATGAAATCTTTAAGAAACATACATTATTTTCTTGACATTGAGGTTAGTAGTCATCCTGCTAATCGTTTTCTCATTGGAAAAACATTATGCTTTAGACCTATTTTAGCAGGTTGATATGGTTGATTTGTTGATATGTGATGTCAATAAATCACATTTAACAACATTGGAATGAAATTTAAAAACACAATAAAAAGATCATAAACATGTCCCTTTGGACCAATGGGTCATTACACATACAATTAAACTAGTTTTTTGCTTCTTTTGTCAAACAATGAAGTCATTGCTTATTCACTCATATGCATTATGACATTAAAAATGAACTGTTTAAATTTTAATTGAGTGACTGTGTGATTGAAGAGAAGAAATTTTAGATATTTTTTTAGTTTGAAAATTTTGGCTAGGGTTAGTGAGATTACGATAATAGTCTTAGTTGATATGAGGTTCTTATTATCCTAATTTACACAAATTTTCTTCATACAACTTTAAGGTTATTACATTTTAGCCCTGACCTTTTAATATCTCTCGATTAGGTCATAACATCGTATATTTATTCCTAAATATTAAAACAATCCATCATGTTTGAGAACATCTAAGGTGATTCACTCTATGTGTGACCCATAAATTCCTTATTAAATTAGTAGTGAATGAAAATTATGATTAATCTTCAATCAATCATCTCTTTATTCACAGATTATCAACAATCATTAGCAAGACTCAGAACCAACCAATTAATAAAGAATCAATATTATACTGATTATACCTCTTAAAGGTACAATTACAATGCAATTACATCTTTTCACCATGCTATCAAGTATGGGACACATAAACAGTGTATATCTGATATTTTCTTGACTTCATGATTTGACTTTCGAAGCAATGATTTGATATTATTAGATTTGATCATTGACCCAATCCCATTATGACCACCTATTTAATTGGTTATAATCATCTATCAAATAATACAATTAGATATTTTCTCTTGTACCTATGAATGATAAATCTTATGTCAATCCATTATGGTCATGGTACACTTCTCGACATAGCTAACTACCATATTGATAATCCTAACAAGAAAGTTATGTTAAATTAATCTTAAACTAAGTTCATTGGTGCATAAGACACTTTGATGATCTCAAGTTTGAGGATCATATGCACCATCATCCATTAGAGGATTTGTTCCTCATACAATAATGTTACTATTTATATGGAATTCTCTTCTAGGTTATTTTGGTGAATATGTAGTCAATATTTACTCAAGTGTTATACTAGATTGACATAAACAATTTTACCACATTACATCCATTGCTCCTTTTCAATAGGATCATTAAACATCATAATAATATTGTTGCATTATTATTGTCCTTATTTAGGATAATGCTGAGGTTATGCACACCTCTAGATTGGCTATCATACGTTTTCAGAAGGTTCTTACGATTAAGTAACACGTTGATTGTAAGATCCGTTACTATATATACTACAATAACTATATATATTCATTATTACCATAAATTATATTAGCATTTAATAAAATTCTTCATGAATATGTACAACAGGAATCCTACACAAACTTACTGATATAGTGCAGTGGAAGTAGAGAAAACATGAATCACACATTGGTGGGTTAAAAACTCTATATTATATGCAAAATATATAAAATCTATTGTATATCATCATCTAAAAGTACTATATAAACATAGATATAACTATACTAAAATACATGCATGAACTTCACACAACCAGACATGAAAACTATACACACATGCGAGCCATTGATATGCCCCCTAATCCAAACTGTGTGAATCCCCCCTATAGCCATGCCAACTAAATCCTCATCAACTCCTATCAATTGATCTGCATAGAAGGAAAATATAAAAAAAAGGTGAGGGGTAAATCATTAAGTAAGTGTTTTTTTTAACTCTTTTCTATCACAAGCAATGATTCTATTCTGACAATTTCTACAATTGTCTAAGCTGCTATTCTCAAATTTGTATATCAAGTCATGTCGGCTACTCTACTTGCTAATTGGTCTGAGTTTTCGTTTCATATCATGAAATAAATTACACTGAAAACATGTTTTTTGCCCTTAGGCCTGACTTTTGAAATCAATTATCTATATTGATACGAAAATCTTGAAATAAAACTTATCTGGAACCATCATAATTAAAAATCTGTTATGTTGATCGGATTGATGAATACAAGAATTCGGTGCTTTGGCCAAGTGGGGTTTATCTAAAATGAAGTTGGTCAATAATTTGATACTAACGTCGAAAATTGAAAAAGAAATTGAAACTGATGCATGGCCAGCATATATAAGGTCTTCTCGCATAACGCATGTTGGCGAACCCCTTAATTGTCAGACATGTATAACCACAGTGCCCCTTATATTCACCCTTAAAAAAGATGTCTAAAGCATCGTATTTTTTTTTACTTTAAAACATATCTTTGAATCCTTGGATTCTTTTTTGAAAATACTGATATGGTATACCATACCATATCATAATATGTATATGATATATCATGTCACTTATTTTATCTTATTATAATATCTTATGATTGTGATATTGAGTTTCTTGTGTTTAGTGTTTTGCTTTGAGTTTAAATCTTAATTTTTGCTTATCGCACGGGCGTGTGTGGTTGGACGCATGGGTGTGCACCAAGGTGCATGGGTCACATACCTGTCATGCAGCTTGACCGTGCTAGCTTCTATAATTTAACCTTATTTGTATGTCTTACAGATGCACAGTCGTGACCTCACCCTGCGCAGTCATGACTGCTTATATCTAATTGTGCACGATTTCATGAACACGATCGTGACCTTGTAAGGTGTGAATGCACAGGCATGCGTTTTACAGGCACACAATCGTGTATCTTGCTTTGTTTCACCATTTGTATGGTTAAACAGGCTTAATCTTATTCAATCTCATTTCACATACAAATTAACCATCATCCACTATATTTCACACTTAAGACACTTCATAAGCATAATCTCATAACATCAATACCACTACTCCCATGCTTAATCATTCCAAACTCCTTAAAGTCACATATACATAAATATACA
This sequence comes from Anacardium occidentale, assembly GCA_026122585.1. Classification (NCBI taxonomy): domain Eukaryota; kingdom Viridiplantae; phylum Streptophyta; class Magnoliopsida; order Sapindales; family Anacardiaceae; genus Anacardium; species Anacardium occidentale. Next base: position 490,231 of record JAJEJH010000085.1, read on the forward strand.
TACAAAACATGTTTCAAATTAGCAAACTTCATCATCATCACTTCCATAGTATCATTCCTTTGCTCAATCATGCTATATAAATCATAAACATGTTGAAATCATCATCAGACTCAAACAAACAACAACCATATGCAATGAAAGTAGGGGAAAAAGGCAAGAAAACACTTACCTCTTGCCATGGCCGATCAAACTTCTTTTTCTAGCAAAATCTAAGCTTAAGAAGACAATTCTAACCCTAGGATATTATATTGATCCCCTAGTCATGGTTTTACTAATCTAAAGACTTTCATCATACATACATACATACATACAAACATACATACGTATGTATTAACAAATGAAGAAATTCTAATTTATTAATTATTAAAATATGATACTACATGTGAATGAAATTACATATTAGTATTGGTGATTAGCTTTACTGTTTACTCATATCACTTCTGTAGTGGTGAATGTTCCTTCTCTAAAAAACGGTGACTCTTTTGCAGTATCATTAGAGCTATTCAATATCTCATATTAACATGTCTTGCCTTGTCGTATCTCATAAATTGTTTGTCAATCAATACATTCTCTAACAGTTCAAGAATACCATAGTATGAAAATGTTGCTCTGATATATACATGGCATGGTCGATAAAGGATTGCTTATTCACTTAAATAAATCAATTGATCCATTTAGTTTTTATGATTCTGATTGGATAGGTTATAAGAGTGTTGTTAGTCAACATTTGATATTTGTATCTTTCTTAAAGCTACTTGTATATTTTGGAGTAAAAAGACAACCCATTATTGCACGCCCTTTAGCTGAAGCTGAATATTAAGCCATGACGGTAGTTGGTATTGTATCTACTTGGATTTGCTCGCTTTTGAAAGATCTCAACATTTTTCAACCCGACCCTACATCACTCTTCTGTGATAACCTCTCTAATCTTCACTTAACTACTAAACCAGTTTTGCATGGGAAGATGAATCATGTTGAAGTAGACTATCGCTTTGCAAAGCAAAAGGTTACCTTGAAGTCACTTGCAACTCGTTGTGTCCCAACAAAAGAGTAGGTTGTTGACATCTTCACTAAACCACTTTCACGACCAGTGTTTTTGTCTTTTCATAACAAACTTCGTCTTATCGCCCAATATTTGATGGGGAATGTTGATAGACTAGCTCAAACAAAAGATATGTGTTTAGATTTTTCCAAGATATAGGATATTTTTGAATTCTAAGAAGAGGTCATGAAGAAAGATAAAAATCCTTCCAAAATCAGGGAAATCATGTGATTCCTCAAATCTAGGACATTATACTCCTTGTAGTTGTCAATTGTTGGTGTTTACAAACACATATGATCATACTGTAATCTTAAATGTTGAATACATGAGATTTAATCATGCCTAGATATACTTTTGTGTTTCTCTTCTTTCTGTTTTTCTTCTAGTGGTGTCTTATTGTAAGTAGGAAATGTTTGTTTTACAATTTTTTTTTTAAATAATTTCTCATACGGCTAAGGTTTATGAGAAAAATAAAATACCATGAGGTAAAATATGTTGTTCTACATTATTAAAGGTATTTCTTTAAAACTTATTTTTAAGTATGCTCTCTTTGTTAATCTAGCAATGTGATTCAGTTTTGTATATAAATTAACTTATGAACCTATCAGCATTAAGTAATCACTTGACCCAAAAATTTAAATCCATGGATAAAAACTTAAAGACTAATATTAAGGTCTCTAATAGATCTCATTTGTGCCAACAAATGGCCTCAGTCATACCTTGACTCGATAGTGATTTGAACTTCAAACCATGTATCTCAAGCTTGAGTTAACAAGGTTGAACACTAGTATTAACCTTTTCAATACTAGGTATTCTTACCACCTACACGTTAACATGCTTTCTCACTTGTGTGTTCTTTGTGCCACTTTAGGTTTGATGCAAGAGAAATATACGTTTTTGTGGCAATTTTAAAGATTATCTATATACAAGCTCATCTTCCCAGTTGATTTGAGGAAGTATAATGCCTTGTGGTCTAAAATAATCATGCAAAAAACAATTGTTGTTTTAAGAGCACAGAGGTAGCAGCATTCATGTTAGTTTTCATAGAATTTAACAATTTGTTGCTGGGTTATTTCATTCTCATTGTTCTCCTTGTGAGGCTTCATAATTTTAGTTTTATTGTGCGCATGTCTGTGATCTTTCTTGTATTCAGGTCGTTGTGCTTCAAAAATTGCTTGTGCATTTCATCATGTCAAATTGATAAACATTTCTTTGTTTTAACTGATGTCTTGTTCAGAATATACTATATTCACATTTATGAGATTTTCTTTTTGTCCATGGATGTAGTTAATCTCTTTTACTGCCATTAATGGTTGAAAACTTAGGATTATGATTGTTCCACATGGGAAGTGCTCCCTCTCTGATATTTTGGAAATACTCGCTCTATCGGAGCTCCTTTTGCTAACCGGATGGTTTGCTATTGTACACAAGGATGCCCCAAATTTGAGTGTTATTTGTTACATGCATTTCAAGTTAATGAAGTGCTAAATACTTTCTAGTGTTTCATGACATGCTGATTTCATCATTGCGGGATGCATGGATACAACGTTACTGATGCGGTAAAATAAGAGGATGTGCTAATATATAGACAGACCATTTGAGTTATATATGGTCATTTGATTATTGACTAACGTATAATGTGTTGTACGGACATAGGATCAGTTTACTATCGATTTTAATTTGGAGATTATATGAATTATTAGGTGGTAGGTATAACACATTCTGAAATATTATGTCAATTGTATGGAGAGATTTTATGGAAGCATATTTTGTAATCAGAAATGAGTCAAATTTAAAATTTAAAATTGCTTGCTTGTGCATTTTACTTTTACCTGACATAAATGTATTGATTTCTCGGGAAAGTGTGAGGAAGATGTCTTTTTGTTGGTAGGGGGAGCAAACTATCCCCTTTTAAGTCTTGCTAACTGTTTTTACTTATTTTCTTTGGCTTTGGAATGATTGGCTGGAAATGCAAGAACAATGATTCTATTTATGATCAAGAAAATTTCCAATTTCTTTTGAAATTCATGTGCATATCACTGGTGAATTCTGTTGAATCTGAAATTTTACGGTAACTGTCAAGATGGAAGCAATTAGAAAATCATATGAATTATACATACAAGTTCCTGGTCAATTGTTTATGTATCCATTTATGCACTTTCCGTATGACAATGGACAGATGAAAAGTTTGAGGGTGTTGGTTCATCCGAGGATGATCAAGACAATAGCGGGGGTGAAACAGAACTTCCTGAAATTGATCCGCGTGCTGAAGACCGAGAGCTGAAGAGCCACTTACTAAGGAAGTATAGTGGTTATTTGAGCAGCCTTAAGCAAGAGTTGTCCAAGAAAAAGAAGAAAGGGAAACTGCCCAAAGAAGCCAGGCAAAAGTTATTGAGCTGGTGGGAGTTACACTATAAATGGCCTTATCCTTCGGTATGTGTATCTACTTCTAACTAACCAAATCCTACTTCTGTCAACTCTTATCGCATATTATTAAATCAAAAGATTTTATTTTGGCATCGTCACTAAAACGTGGTGTTGGCAATCGAACAGGAAACAGAGAAGGTGGCATTGGCTGAATCAACTGGTTTGGACCAAAAGCAGATAAACAACTGGTTCATAAATCAAAGAAAACGACACTGGAAACCTTCTGAAGATATGCAGTTCATGGTGATGGATGGGCTCCATCCACATAATGCTGCTTTCTATATGGATGGCCACTACATGGGTGATGGTCCTTATCGTTTAGCACCATAAAATATTTGAGAGTTAGATACAACTCCATATGCTTCTACATGCAAGAAGGCTATATTCCACGAGTATTGTATTTTTAATTGGGAGTTAGGTCATTTCCTAAAACCTAATATGATATTTTTTTTCTTCCACAAATTCCATCACTATGATTTGATGTAGCTTGCCTATATATTTATGTTATGGTGATCGTTCAGAAGTGGTGTGTTATCATCAGTTAGCTGTGTCTATGAAGAGTGTAAGAAGATAGGCTTGAACAGCTGCTGCAACTACTAGCTGTCAAGTGTATATAATGAGAAAAGGTTTGTAATGAGCCGAAGTGTCTAGTTTATCTACTGAGTATTGAGTTTCCGTATTTTGCTCCCTTTATCTGCTAATGTCTCAGATTTTCAGTATTGTTTTCTGGCTGTTCTTCAGCATCCGAATGCATGCTAGTGACTGACCAAATCTTAATCCAGATGTCGATCTTGAACGATGTGTGTCATTGTTAAAACAAATAATCTTGTTTTGGTGAAAGAGAAATCTAAAATTAGAGATGGCCTGTCCCTTTGTTAGCATGGACGTGCATGCAGTTGCCAAGAGCATGCAATTAGAAGTCAAAAATTTTGAAGAATGTAGGATTCGTGTGGCAGGTACTATTACCTTCCGTAACTCAGTTTGCTGATAACAACACAGAATACGGACAATAAGCCAACTAAAGGAAACCAGGGTTTAAACCCTTAATGTTATAATTTTGTTGTGCACTAAGGTTGTCTCTTCGAGACTTCCTTTCCAAACTAAGAGATTTAAGCTGCATTGGTACTTCGTTGGGTAAATGAGCGATTCAATTAATTATCATTTACCAATTTATTGTTTAACTACATGTAAGACTGAATTCGAATATAATATGAAATTCAAACATAATATAATATATTCGAATTTGTCATTGAATTTAATTCGAATAAATCAGAAACAAACTATTGGAATTTGAATCTAAACTTGGTCTCAAACTAGAATTTTCAAAATTTTAGTATATGAACCCGAACTTAAACTTTATGAACGAATGCAAACATATTTGTGAACTCAAATTATTTTTTTAATTATAATGTTTTAATAAATTATAAAGATGTTATATTTCCAATAAATAATAAATATATTTAGATTTCTAATAAATAATAATAAATATATTTAGATTTTTAATAAGTTATTAATAAATATATTTATGTTTTCAATAAATCACACAATATATTTGTATTTCTAATAAATTATAATAAATATATGGTTGAATGATATATTGTCATCCAAGGTTTCGCTTAATGACAAATTGTCATCCGTAAAAGTTTTAAAAGTCAAGTATCCACTATTTTCCTTGAAAATACCAAAATACCATTTACAAACTTCAATAATATTAATATTAAAATAAAATTTAATATAAATACTATTAAAAACTAATTTCAAATAAAATAATAATAAAATTTTAAAAAATAAAATAATTAATTAAAAAACAGCCACGCCGCCAGCGATGGTGGCCGACATAAACCTTGGCCACCTAGTTTATTAATTTTTTTATTAATTTAATGTTACTTTATTTTAAATTTAAATTTTAATATTTTTATAAAATTTATTTTTAATTTTAATTCAAAAAGACGAAAATACCCCTCTTACTTCAGTCAATGGGTAGATATTTGGCTTTTAAAACTTTTATAGGTGGAAATTGTCATTAAGCTAAACCTTGGGTCGCAATATGTCATTTGACCTAAATATATTTATATTTCTAATCAGTCATAATAAATATATTTATATTTTTAACAAATCATAATAATTATATTTACGTTGCCTAATAATTCATAATAAATATGTTTATATTTCAATAAGTCATAATAAATATACTTATATTTCTAATAAATCATAATAAATTTATTTATTGTAAATAAATTAATAAATTGTATTACAATAACAAATCGAACGTAAACCAAACTTGAACTGAATTCTCAAACTCACACTTTAGTATATAAAAGTTTGACGAAAATGAACTCAAACCCGAACTTGAATGCGAACATACCTAAGTTCGAGTTTGATTCAATTCGAATCCAATCCTAACCACATCTCATTAGGTATGGCAATGCTATATAACACAAAAACTTTTCTTGTACAAAACTTTGAAATGAAGGATATGGGTGAAGCCACTTATTGTAATATCCCAAGGTTAAAAATATCTTTTAGGCAACTAATCTAGGGTTAGAATGAGATTTGGTAAGAATATTAGAGTTGTGAGAGAGTTCATGGGTGAAATAGATGTTTTCTAAAGTTAGGTGGCTTATGCATGGATCTCATTGAGAGGATTTACATGCAAGCGCGGGAAAAGGGAAAGTATGTAATTTTCCTACCATGCACGACCATACATGTGAGGCGCACGCTCATGCGTACGATCAGAATCAGTCGCCTTCGTTTTAAGTTGAACTTAACTATTTTTTAACCATTTTCACCCAAAGTTTTCATTTGATTTTTAGAGAACATCAACCCTAGAAGGGAAGACCAACAACCAGAACCATCCAATCTAGTTTGAAAGTGGGTTTTCCTTAAGAGAGAAAGAGCTTGATTCGCATGGCTAGAGGTATGCATTTCTTACCTCTTTCCCTTGTTCTTTGCATGCGTATAATGCTTGTTTGTTGAGTATAAGTTTGTTTCCAACATACTTGTGATGTTTTCCTACATGTTTGATGATCTTGAGATGATGATTATGTATATATGATTGATATGTATAAGGTTATGTATGTATATGCATGCTTTGAGATGATTTGGATGATTGAGTAGGAGAATTTATGTTATTGGTAGTAAAAGCATGGGTATATGAAGTGTTTAACATGTGAGAAATGATTGATTTACATTTGGTATAAAAATTAGATAGGAATAAGCATGATCAAGCCAGTCATGTTGATGTAGTACGATGCACGACTGTGCACTCGTAGCGCACGCCCGTGCATACTGTATTTTGTATGATTACGATCATGTTCACGTACTCGTGCACGACCTAGAAACGCAGGGTTACTACCATACATGTTTATGTCACGGTCGTGCACCAGTAAAAAATGAGAAAATGCAGAGAAATTATAGAACCTAGCACGACCAGTATACACGATTAACTTACGGCCCGTGCAGGCTTATGCACGCCCATGCACATAGACACACACACGCCCGTGCGTCAGGCAAAAAAGAGAAAAATAAAGCATAAACAAACATAATGCACAGTAAAAGCTATAAAATTGATATAAATCAGTGACATAAGTTTAGTTAAGCTTACACGATGCATCATATGCACAACATAACATGACATGCCATATAGAGTTTTCAGAAATGGATCCGAATATCTAAATACATGTTTTCAATAGAAAAATATTGATTTCAAGGGTGAATACGAGGGAGTACCTGTGAGTTTCAGAACACCTTTATGGGGACCAACATCAAAGTCTATATTATCATACTAGCCACTAGATATTGGCATATGCTGGTGTGCTCAATTAGCAGTTTAAGGTTTGATGATTTGAGGATCAGATGTTAGTGTTTAGCACGATGTGCTCAGCTTTCAATTCAAATTCAGTGGCAGCACGTGTGTAGACATTTTCTTGCACGTGTTTGCATAGGAAACTCACATGGCCAATGTGTTGAATCCTTGTATTCATCAGTCTGTACAACACAGTTTTCATATATGATTTTAGTTACAATTTTTAGTATGTTTTAGCAGCTTTTACATAAGCTTGTCAGATGATTTTAGATCTTTTGATCCAACAACAACATTTTAGTAAAATAGTTTCAAAAAACTATTTTTCAGTAAACAGGCCAAGACCTAGATATGATTTTAGCATATATCATAGCATGTCATCTTTACATGACATATACAGTAAAGACTAATTCAATTATGATTAATCAATGAGCATAGAGAAATAGTAAACATTTAAAAAGTAAAACTGTCGTGTAATGAAACACGAATAATAAAGTGAGAATATCAACATACATGAGAATCACGTGATAGTACGTGAAGTACAAATTATGAAATATGAACACCATAATAGAATGTGTACATCAGAATAGCATGTGAGAACCAATTTGGTTTTCGTCTCGTGTATATGTATGTTTCAGTATGTGATGGTAGTGAGAATCCTCAGAGGAAGATTAGTTTAGGATCAGAGATAGGAAATGCTTATTGGGTGAATATATCACTCACTCTCTATTTCTTTTTCTCTTGCAGGTTAGTATTTTGGGGGTTGAGAGAAGGAGATGGCTACCGAATGGGGTTCAGCTTTTGTTTTCAGTTTTGTAGCATGTTTTTACAGTTTAATTGCATGCTTTTATTCAATATATGTACACGTATTTTGTATAAATTTTCAGTATATATGAAAGAAAGTTTTTGGCCATGTATATATAGATGTATACATATTCACCACATGTTTTCTGTTGGCATGTTTCAGCTCAACTTTAGATATTTCTACTAGGTATTATTGGTAGTATTTATTATTTGTTTAAAATTATATTATTATTAATTTATAAAAAAACAAGAAACAGTAATATCCAACAAGAGTACCTACACTCATGATCTTGGTATAGAGATTCATGAAGATAGGTTCAATAAGACATTAAAATTGTCTTAGAAAGCCTACATTGAGAAAGTTTTGGAAAGATTCAAAATGATAGGTTATGCACCTACAATATCTCCCATTATCATAAGAGATAAATTCAGTCATAATCAATGTCCACAAAATAAATTGGAAAAAGAGCAAATAAAGACAATACTTTATGCTTCCATTGTAGGCAGTTTAATGTATACTCAATTTGTACTAGATTGGATATTGCTTTTGCAGTGAGGGTTTTAGGTAGATATCAAAGCAATCCTGGTTTAGAACATTAGAAGGCTACTAAAAAGGTTATGAGATAACTTTAAGGAAAAAAATATTACAGACTTACATATAGACATATTGATCATCTTAAGGTAGTTTGATATACAAACTTTGATTTAACTGGATGTTCAGATACAAGGAAGTCTACTTCAAGGTATATTTTCCTTTTTGGCAAAGGTATTATATCTTGGAAAATTATTAAACAGATGATTATTGCTTCATTTACAATAGAGACAGAGTTTATAGGTTGTTATGAGACTACTTCACAAGAATTATGGTTAAGGAATTTTATTAGTGGCCTTAAGGTTGATGATTCTATTGAAAGATCAGTAAGGGTTTACTATAACAATTCAATTGCAATTTTCTTTTCTAAAAACAATAAGAGTGAAAGCTGCAGTAAACACACTGACATTACATTTTTAGTTGTCAAAAATCATATGAAAACACAAAAGATAGTCATTAATATATTAATACTAAACTTAAAGTTTTGGATCCCATGACTAAAGGTTTGCCAACTAACTTATATAAGGTTCATGTGGAGAATATGGTTTGGTAGTCTGATTTTGTCTTTCTATTGTTTTGTACTCCAATTTTTATATGTACGTACATATAGATTATTTTATATATACATTTATATAAATTATTGTCCACAGAAAGTTTAATGTTTTTAATCTATTTGGATTATTCAGGGGGGCCTAAATGACTGATTGGAAGTTTATTTATTAAGTATGTGTTTGCTTATTTTAATTTTTCTTACATGTGATGCATGGAAAGAATTATATATTTATTTAGTATAGAACTATCATGATTTATATATTAATTATTATTTTGAGCATGTTAGATTACTGTCATAATTGCTTAGCATTTCTAATGAGTTTATGGCTATATAATTTAATTATCTCAATAAATGTGAACCAAGTGAGAGAATGTTGGATATATATTTATGTATTTATTTAATTTGAGCGTGTATAGTTCACATTTAAAAGTACTGGGGTGTAAAATGTTAGAAAACCTTTTCGGCATTTACATTTAGGCAGTTTTATTTTGTACTGTTGTTAAAAGCAATTACACTTTGATGGAAAGTGTATGTAAGGTAATTCTATTGCAAAGATTCCTATACTAACAAATATAGAGAAATTAGCTTGTAAAATCCATCAAAATTCTCTCTGAGGATAGTTTAGAATATAAGGTCGTTATTTCAAGAAGTTTTCAAAAGATCAGTCAAGGTGAAACACTTGATTTCTATGGCAAGAGTCAAGTAATATATCTACTATCAAAACTTAATTTATGTCACAATTAGAATATGCATAATATAAATTAGATTATGTAGATGTATATATTATAACATTTTATTCAAATTAACCACATAAATATAATAAGGATTCATGTAAGATAAATTTTATTATATTTAATAATTATTAATTACATTAATATCATAATACTATATATGATCCCATGACATTTAATTTATAATTTTGATTTAATCAAAGATATTATGGTTACTCCAAAATTATATAAATCTCATGATATCTAATTTTATAGATAAGATATTTAATCAAAACTATGATAAAGTTTGATGATAAGACTTGAGTTTGAGTCTCTTCAAACCACAAAATTGGCCTTTTGACTCACATGACAACTAGCTATCACCATATTTTAGTTTTGAGTCTCAATTAGAGTTGCAATTAAGTAGAACCACTGACAAGCTACTAATAGTTAGAATTGACTCGGTTATTATCAAACCAAGATCAAACTCATTTTTGTTCAACTCATGAGTTTACGACTTGATTTAAATATAATATTAGTACAATCTTAAGGATTTAAAATTTTAAACTTACAATTCTAAGAATTACTCGTGGCTTTTGAATATATGGGATTTCATGGGGTCTAATTATGATTTCTGAGCTTGAGCCTTCACCTTCACTCTTACATTGAACTTGAGCTAACACACCTAAGCTTATTAAGCTCAAGCTTGAGCTCAAACCCTAGGTGAACTCTATTAAGCTGAGCTCAGACCAAACAATACTCGATTCACCTCATTTGCACCCGTAGTCTCAACTAGAACACAATTTTTAAAAAAAGACAAATGACACATTATTTTTAAAAATCAGAAGTAAGCAATATATTGATTGGAATAATATTTGAAAAAAAAAAACAGATGAGATATTATTTACTAAAATCAAAAGCAAATGACATTTTTTTATATTAAATTTAATAGATGATATGTCATTTGTAAAAGTTAAAAACAAACGACATGTTAGTTAGTTTTGTTTGAAGTCAAATGACCCATTTACTTGCTTGATTGTGTTTCAGCTTTTAGGACTATATTTTCTATGTTTTAAACATTATTTTGTTCAATTTTTCATTTTTGATTGATCTAAATAATGAATATAAGCTAAAAGTCAAAAAACAAAATCTCTTTATAACAAAAAAAAAAATAGGCTTAAGAGAAGAAACTCAACGAAATTCAACCCCAACCAGGGCAGAGATAATCTAAATGATGCCAAATATAAGAATTTAAATGATCTATCTATACACAAATAATCCAATAGAACACAGATAGATACAAATCAAAATATGAAATTGAAAAACTAGCCTCCCGCATTGAACAGCAGTGAATTCCTCTTTTGAGTACATGATTGTTCAAGGCTCTCCAATTCTCTATACAGTCTATGAAAATTTTCTAAATTGCAAATTTTGACCCTAGGGAGTAAGGACTTCTTTATATACATCTTTCCCATCGAAAGATGTGACGGTAGGGAATGAATAGAGGGGAGTTATATACCACTTCAACTTCTAAATTAAGTGTTACGAACAGTTATAAAATGTGAGACAAAATGCATTTCAAACTCAAAGAATGGACACCAAATATCAAATAAGCTGGATGAACGTTCAAGAAATTGGACAAAAGGAAAAGTAATGCAATGACCGACGTCAAACTAGTGAAATAAGGCAAACAAATGGCCAAAAAATCTTAGTTTGCTACAACACAAATTTGGGCCGAAATTTGAATAAGAGAAAACGCTTATTCACATATATCATATGAGATTTCATCAAATTTCAATGCGATCATTTCATAGATAGAGAAGGTGATGTTAGTTCTTTTATTTATAATTTAAAGAAGTGATTATTTTAATTAATTATAGAATATAATACAAGGAAGTTGAAAATTTTAATTAGCAGCATTAGAAGATGCGGATAAGCTGTAGCTAAAAATGACGCCCACTCAGACTTGAATTTAGGCAGGCCGCCGATGTTATGTTGATCCAATTAAGCAACCCCATTAACTCACAGCTGATTGTCGTTTAACAGTAGCAACTTTTACTGTTGTTAAGTCGCGAGGGATGTGATGATTCCCCCTTTTTTTTTTAGAATTTTTCTCCATCTTTACAGTAAAGTTCGACCTAGATTTTGGCCCAGTCTTACCACCAAAAGCTAGGAATCAAATGGGCCTACTTTTTCTTTTTGATTGTTGTACGGCTGCTCTCTGGCTTGGACAGTTAGATGATCAGGTCCCCATTCATTAAGGCATTATGAGTTTAAAGAGGTGACTTTGAAAGATTTAATAGGATTAGATTCACTCAAAAGCAGCAGACAACACAACGTGGATAAATAGTAATAATGTTATATTATACAATGATGATGATAGATAGATATACCACTGTCACAGGATCAGATTTTGAGAATCGCAAAATCAGTACCATGCGACACTTCACTTGGACTTCTTCAAACAAGTAAGTCTTTGCTCAACTCATATATCTGCGAAAATATAAATACCGTACATAACGGTTAGACAATTTGAATTATCGCAACATATCGCAATTCGTATAATCAAAAGCAATATTAATAACATTCGAAAAATAAATCACGATGTCATTTTCAATCATAATAAATCTCATTCAAAACATAAATAATAAAATCGAGACAATCGTAAGAAGCAGTCTACTTATCTCATTCATATCTCATCTCGAAAAGTACATCGTTGAAGGTGGACAGAGGGGCATCCACCAAGCAACAAACTCAAACCATCCTGACGGCAAGTAACATCATCTACCTTGGCCACGTGCTCTCTAACCAACGTGTGCTCAGGTGAGACTAGTCACTCTCCCCTAAAGAGGTTTATGAGCTTTTGTCACTGTGACAGTCTTAGACGCTCATCTCGTTTGAGATAATCACGCCCCCCCTCTAGAAAATTAATACATTAAATTTTTATAATTTTTTTATTACAATCATACTTCTCATACTATATTTACACAATGTAAAAAAAGTTACAAGACTAAAAACATCTCATATCAAAATATCGTTTTTCGTATGCGGCTTCCCGTGACTCAGACTGGCACTGGCTAGGCAAATTGGCCCTCATGGCCCTGGCTGACTCATGACACTTTTTGAACTTGGCTTGACACTCATCACACTTAACTTTGGCCACCACCAACACTCAAATAACGAAGCACCACCAACACTCAAATAACGAAACATTGCTACTCAACTTGGCACCCCGTTACATTTATCTGTCTATCATCATCACTGTATAATATAACATTATTACTATTTATCCACCTTGTGTTGTCTGCTGCTTTTGAGTGAATCTAATCCTATTAGATCTTTCAAAGTCACCCCTTTAAACTCATAATGCCTTACTGAACGGGGACCTGATCATCCAAACTGTCCAAGCCAGAGAGCAGCCGTACAACAATCAAAAAGAAAAAGTAGGCCCTCAGGTTCCATTTGATTCATAGCTTATATATATGTATATATGATGACAATAATCTTTAACTGGACAGGAATACGCCATCTTTGTTGGTGATTAGGCCGTAACTCCATGACGATAACTGAGGTAGTTCAGTATTCATCTCCTGCAGCATGCATATAAGATATATACATATTTTGGTGCATCAAAAAAAAGGAAAACGTTAGCCAATAGATTATTGTAATCTCACCGATCCAAATCCATGGAAGAAGAATAGTATTTTCGTTGCTTTCAACGGCAGGTAGGCTGTCGAATCAGTAACATAATTAAATTTCATTAATATATGCAGGATTACCAAAAGGAATTAAGTAAGTTTATTTATCATATATATATTAATCACGTCATTATGTAACTTTCATATCATATTATAAAATTTTAAAAAATTCCAAATTGGGTCTATTTTAATATTGTAAAACTCAACCTATAACTAATCCTTAGTTTAATTTCTCAGTTACTAATTTATATGCCCTCCTTATTAAATATAATGTACGACTTCTTCATAACATTGGCATGGACCTTCTCAAATTTAAACATGCATGAACACATTTATTAATAATTATGGGGTATGACTTATAATTGTATATTAACTGATAACTACCACGTATCTGAGCAAGCGGGGCATGACCCGGACACCACTGAAGAAACGTGGAATAAGCCTGAAGTTTGTTTCCTTTGATGAAAAATATAACCCATAATTTTTGGAACCAATCTTTCCATAAAAACCCATGAAAAAGTAAAGAAAATATTGGTATCCTAATCACAGATTTAAACGACAATATAGATTTCAAAAATTCTCAACCTAATCCAAAAGTTGTTGATTAATTTTGATAGAAAAATTAATGATTAGTTTCAATATATATGTGTGTGTGAGTTAAAATTACTATTTAAAAAAAAATTGGACTATTGAAACTAACATTATTTTTTCAGACTAACAATTAGATTAGATTTCCATATTATAATTTCATGATTGATCAGTAAATTAATGTTTCTTTAATTCATATGTTATATAAAATGAAACAAACATTGATCTCCAAAATAAGGAGATATGTTATGAGAAAATGAATGCGTGAAGTTTTAAAGTAACGATATTAGCTTCTTATAAAAGTAATTAACAATGTATATTGTGCCACAAGCCTAGAGTTTTAATATAGCGGAATTATGTGTGGCACCCTGAAATCTTACTTCATTAGGATTAAGTCTATGCATATGTCACTCATGTATTCGAGGTTTTGTGGTTTCATCATACCATGACCTCATTAAAGAAATGACTTCAACCTCATATTAGTTGTAAAAGAATGACGCAATCCCTTCTTTATAATTAATTTTGAAGAACTCTTATGAAATTTGTTCCTACATCCCTTTTCATGAAACCTTTTTCTTTTTTAAAAGCCTCATGAAGTATTGTCAATGTGACATGAAGAAACACACCTTATGTTCCAATTCTTATTCCAAACTTGAGTGTTTTGCAAAAATCATAAAATCTCATATGCTCTACATGTTGTTTTTGTCATGATGTCACAAAATAAGGTCGCGACATTCTCCCACTCTCATTGTAAGCATACTATCGTTTATATTATTTTTGTAGGCATACACTAATCAATTGTCTATGTTTTTAAGTCATGGCAAAATTTGATGGCTTAAGGGATACTAGTTATTTTTAGGTGCAAATTTATTGTCATGTTAACCCATCACAATACCTAGACACATGAAATATTTCCCTTTCATGTTGCATTATTGTTAGCACACACACCTCAAACTTGAACATATATCACATGCATGCTTGTTTGACTTTAAACATTGCTTGCCATTAGTGGCACTCATTGCACTCTCACATGTAAACTTTCCCCTCCTCAAAATACTAAATGTGTATCCTAGCAATCTCGACATATTCTCACAAGTACAAGGGAGACCTTTTTGGCAAGATCATTTAGAAAGGAATACAATGGTGAAAACACCTTTTTTCTTGCTTTGATATCAATTGTTATAAATATATAGTTTCAAAGTATTCAAATGACTTATGCAAGCCCCTAACATCACCATTGAGTGGGGTTAAGCCTACAGATATGTCAATTACTGGCTTGAGGCTCAAAAGTTTCATCCTTCTATTGGCTAATCAAATAAGCGGGTCTAACTTTTGAACTGTTTGCACAAGAATGATATATTCTTTTCTATATCATTAACTCCTATCAACTTGACTCCTAAACTCCCCTTTCATAGAGCACCATCCTTTTAAAATGTCTTATGAAACATTGTCAATGCAATAAATGGAACCATACCTCATGTATCAATTATCATACCTCACTTCATGATATCACACCACCATGTATGTTTTTCACACATTCTGCCTTTATCACAATGTTGTGAAATAAGTTCATGAAAATTGGCAAAACTTTTGCATTGAATGTGAAGTGTATGTTAATTTGGATTGTGAAAATTTCACTAATAAGTACACAAAATTATAAAATGCAATCTTATGCAATAATATCATAAACTAAGGAGTTGAAAGGTGTAAGCACTCCTGCAGTATATTATTGTACATGCTTTTATTGTAAAAATATAAGAAAATATTTATAATTATTATTCATATAGACAAAATATTAATTTCATTAATACACAACATAAATACCTAAATGCATGCAAACCATTCACATGCAGCAAAAACTGAAAACTGGATCCCAGTCGACAGCCATCCCCTCCTCTCAACCCCTACTACACTGACCTACAAGAGAAATGAAAGTAAGAAGTGAGTGATAAGTTCACCTAGTAAGCATTTCCTATCTCCAACTCTAAAACAATCCTCCTCTGAGGATTCTCACTATAATTAAAGCAAGTTGAATATCTTGTATACTGTTTTAACATTCATGTTTAGTTATTCGTGTATTGTTGTTCATATTTTACTATGCATTCTAAGTTTATACTGATTCTAAGTGCTATCTGTTTATTCTCATTCCCTTATTGATCATTATTCTATTGAATCATGTCATGTTGCATATGTCATGTGTGATAAATCTCAAAAACTAAATGGCAAATAACCTAGAGGGGGGTGAATAGTTTATTTAAAAATCTTTTGGAATTCTAACAATTTTTCTTATTCTACCAACAAACATACAAATATATATATATAAAATCATAATTAAACATAAAGCTAAGCAAATAACACAAATTAAAGAGAGTAAAGGATAGAATTTGCTCAGCCAGTTTAGAGTGGTTCAGAGCTTCTCCATGCCTCCTATGTCCACTACTCCAAACAACCCTGCTTGAAGATTTATTTCCACTAATTTCAATCTCAAAGTTACAATAGTTTTGACATAAAGGATTTTTCCCTTCTCACACTAGTTTTGATACAAGGGATTGCGTACTTAACTTAGTTTTAACAAGGATTACGCCTCACACTAGTTTCATGGGATTGTGCCCAAGGATTTGTGGAATTTGTACGAGAATTTGTCTCTCAAGGCTGATACAACAAATAAGCTCACAAGGTTTCTCTATAAAGAAATACAAATAAGTTTTGTGAGAGAAAAATGGAGAAGAGATTAGAGAATGTAAATGTGTGAGTTTTAGTCTTGATTCTCCAACCCTTCAATCTTCAAATCACCTTCAATTTATATAAATTGGAAAGAGATAGTCATTGGGATGATTTTAGAGCCGTTAGAGACTTTTTGGGAAGTTACACGGGCGTGTCCATCTCTTACATGATCGTGCTTCCTTTATTCTGTACTTTTCAACAGTCATATTTTCCTATCACGTGTACACACACAGGCGTGTGCTCTACACACACATGGTCGTGTACCCTTGAAGTTTCAGTTCTTTAAGATTCTAAAAGGCCATACAGTTTG
Organism: Anacardium occidentale; assembly: GCA_026122585.1. Classification (NCBI taxonomy): domain Eukaryota; kingdom Viridiplantae; phylum Streptophyta; class Magnoliopsida; order Sapindales; family Anacardiaceae; genus Anacardium; species Anacardium occidentale. Next base: position 507,481 of record JAJEJH010000085.1, read on the forward strand.
CATGCACGATACCCACATTATCTTCATACGATCAACATTTTTTAGGTAGTATGGACATGTGTTGTAGCTGCACGGACGTGTATCCAGCATCGTCTTTCTTACACGAACACGACTGGATTAACACGGAAGTGTGCATCCTTAACTTAGCACACGGTTGTGTGTCCAAGAAACACACGGTCGTGCGTCCTACATTCTTCACACACGGACACTTTGCACGACTCAACCAAGGCATGTGTTGTATTCATAGCTTACACATGGTCTTGCGTCATTGACACACAGTCATATGTCATGCAATATCTGTAAAAAAAACAAAAATTTTGGTCCTTCTTGTCATGTTCAATACATGCATGAACCAATTAGATATTTTAACGTATGTTTTGTATCAATTCAAAATCTATAAAGGTCCAATAATATGGAAATGACATGCTAAAAATCATATCTGATGCCCTTGGATTAGTTATAAAACTGGTTTCTTATTGAAAACTATGATCTGAAGATCCTGAATCATACTGGATAAAATACTGTAACTAAATTCATGCTATAACTGAAAACAACTGTTATACTGTACAAACTGATGAATACAAAGATTCGATACCCTGATCATGTGAGTTTCCTATATTGACATGTGGGTAATAATTGACTAATCGGTACACAATAACTGAATCTAAATCTGTAACTGAGTGCAAAGCACTGAAACCTAAGCTGCTAGCTGAGAGCACACCAGTATATACCTATATATATAGTGGTTAGTATGGTCATAAACCCTGATGGTTGGGTGTGCTGAAACTCACAAATGTCCTCTCATATTCACCCTTGAAAAGATGTTCGAAACATCATACTTTTCTAACTGAAAATATGTATTTAGATTATTGAATTTTTTCTAAAAATATTGCATAGCATATCGTGTCATGATATGCATATGATGTATTATATGTGTTTATCTGGTTTTCTTATACTGAGTAATATCATTTATGTTGAATTCATTGTGTATTATGCTTGTTTCATACTTAAAATCTCATTTCTACCTTACACACAAGCGTACATAACTAGGTGCAAGGACGTGTATAAGCTTATATGGGTCACATGCCAATCGTGCAACCTGGTCGTGCTAACTTCTGTGATTTCATCTAATTTTCTCATTTCATGCGTATGCACAGCCATGACATTAGCATGCATGGTCGTGACCTGGTATTATTTAGTTGCACACAGGATCATGAACACGATCGTGATCATGCAAAACATAGTCTGCATGGGCGTGCACTACGGGTGCACGGTTGTGCATCGCACTCTGCTCAACGTGGTCATGGCTGAAATATACTTATTCCCATTCATTTTCATGCCAAATACAAATCAAGCATTATCAATCAATTTTCATATTCGAAGCACTTCATAACTACATAATTATCATAGCAACAACACTAATTCTCACATTGCATCATCTAATCCTCTTCAATCACATATATACACATACACACCACTCATATATATATATATATCTCATCATCATCAATTCCAAGCCATCAATCATGCAAGGAACATTACAAGCATGCTAGAATCAAGCTCAACTCAACAAAACAAGCATCATACACATGCAAAGAGTAAGGGAAAGAGATAAAAAAAACACCTACCTCTAGCCATGGCAAACAAGCTTTTCTCTCTAAGACAAATCTCACTCTCTAGCTTGATTTGAAACCTGTAGGACTCGCCGCCCTGAGTACCCCTGCTGCTGAAAGATGCTGTTCTTTTATTTATTAAACTGGAAAATCGGGTACCCGAGACGGGAATCCTACGAAATAAAAATCTACTGCTGAGCTAATTTACATTTCAAGCGGAAGCTGGATAGAAACTGAAATATAATATATATACAATAAGCCCAAATTGGCTTTTCATACATATACTGTTCCGTACAAAGTTCTTTACACCTGGAAACATTTACAATGTATATACAAGACCTCACAGGTCCAAAACTGAAAATACAACTGAAAACTGTGTGTGTAGGGTCCTCTCTCGCCAGCCTCGGTCCACCCGCTCCTCGCCAGCAGCACACTAACCTAAAAAGGAAGGAAGAAGGAAAGGGATGAGTGATAAAGATCACCCAGTAAGCATTCCTTACTTCCCTCGACCCAAGCAAGCAACAAACAAGGGCATACATACATGGTCGGCCCTATACATGCATCTAATCACTTGCGGGCGCTGAAACTGAATATCTGATTGATTTCTGATTACTGATATTCATTATTTACTGTCAATATGTATATATGTAATGAAATGCTAAGCTGAAAACTGAAAATGACTGATGATGCATGCATTTGAATCATCTAACTGTACCCGAAGATACCTGCTGTGCTGATCAGGCTGATGAACACAGGGATTCGACATCCTGGCCAAATGGGCTGAACATTCTAGTTACTGGCTAGAAAGCTGATAATGAAATGCTGCTGAGCAATCTGACTGGTGTCAGAAAGCTGGGTCTCACAGATGCCCCCTCGAGTTCACCCAAAACTGTAACCCATACATTGGGTTCTGAATACTGAAACTATTGAATTCGGATCTCTGGATCCTCTTTCAGGTTATATGCTATGCCATGTACGCTTATGCATCTGTTCTTGTCTGAATTCTGAATTATCTGATGATTAATAGCCCTGAGATGGATTACCAATCCTTTAATAAGTCAAATTCTAAAATTCTGGGAAAATTAAGCTGACGCACGGGCGTGCTGGGAAGACGCACAGGCGTGCTACACAAACACACGGCCGTGCTGTGCAAGGGCATACGGGCGTGTGCCCAGACACACGGGACCGTGCGTCGGTCGTGTGCCTGGTCGTGCAAGCTACTGGAATATTTGGCCATTTCACGTAAATGAAGGACACACGACCGTGTCCCTCAGGACACACGGTCGTGTCCTCATCTTTTCAGACCGTGTGCACTTCGTGCACACGGCCGTGCCTTCGCAGAGACAAGGGCACACGGGCGTGCTCTTACGGGCACACGGTCGTGCTCCTTGTCTTGCTCAGACATAGCTCGTCTGAAACTGTTGAAAACCAACCAATTTCTCATTCAAACTGAAATTAACTGAAAACAGGCATAAATGGCACTTCAAATAACACATATACATCATCAATTTCATCATCCATCCCGAACTACGAATTCCACTATGGCAAATCAAACTTTCTCTCACAACACACACCCGACAAAGCATGCATTGTAACTGGGTGGAAACTAAGCATTTCAATCATCATTTCATCACATATAACCACTCAAACAAACTGGAAATACAAACACACATTCCAAACATCATCAAACATGCATCAAGCAAGCTGGGAATGCGCTGAAGAAGTAAGAAACACTTACCTCTCGACATAGCTGCTGGAAACTCAAACTCAAACTAATCTCTCTTATCTCTAGCTAGATTGGGAGCCGCTGGAAGCTAGATTTCGCGTCTAGGGCTGGGAGCTGCTGAAACAAAGAGGAAAACTTGGCTGAAACGGGTGAGAAATGCAATAACTCTCGTCTCTCTCTCCTTTTCTACCCACCTGCACGGGCGTGCAAGGATGATGCACAGGAGTGCACCAAGGGAAAATGAAGGAAATTCATTTCCCATGCTTCGCATGATTAAAATCTCCCTAAAGGAATCATACGAAGGCCACATAGCTCTGGAAAACTACCATCTCACCCCTGAACTCCTCTAGACTCCCAAACTATTCCTGAATTCTATTTCTAACCCCAAAACTCTATCCCTAAGGGCTTTTCTAACCTGGGATGCTACAAAACCTCTGGATGTTGCTCTTCTCTTATAGGGTTGCTAAGCTATGGAAAATGCAAGAAACTTTAGGTGAAAATAAGCTAAAAAACGAGATAAGATCAACTTAAAGTATGACGGCTAACTTAGACTGCACGTACGATCGTGCACCTCAACATGCACGATTGTACATGGAAGGAAAATTGTACTAATGTCATTTCCCACACTTGCATGAATAACATCTCAACAGGATTCATGCACAAGCCATCTAACTGAGAACAAATATTTATTTCACCCCAAAACTATCTCAACTCTACCGTATACTCTAAAGTCTTACTTTTAACCCAGATCAGCAACCTAAATGACATTTCTAACTCTGTGATGTTACAAAAGGAATCTTCCAAAATCTTTTAAATGTAATTTTTTGGAGAATAAAATTTGAGAAGCTAGAATATAACCTATTATGATAAAATTAGAATAAGAGGATAAAATCATCAAAATAAGCCAACACCCATAATAAAAAATATATATTCTAGCTCCAATTCTTTTTTCTTACAACACAACCGATTTAAGATTTATTGACAAAAACATCTAGGTATTTGAGTTATACTTGGAATTTTGATTCAATTAAGGAGTAAGCCTTTTTTTTTTTTTTTTTTTTTTTGTAGCACAATACTTTTAAAGTGGTTTGACTTAATACTTAGCAGTCTACATCCATTGTTATGCCTAGTGAAATTTTGGTGCAATAATGGTAAGAGATTCAACTTGTGGTATGTAAGACTTATTGTTGCATATATCACTGTTACTAGGCCCTTTATTTATTTATGCAATAAATAAGCTATTTATTCATTTTTTTATACTAGTGAAATACTTAAAATTAATATACACAACATGAATCTTATGAAAAACTAGCTGGCTGAAAAGCATGCAAGCGAAAGCTGAAAACAATAAATAAAAAAGTGATGGGTTTAGAACTTATAATTTATATATATGTGTATGTACGAACATATATTCTATATATGTTCAAAAACATGCGTATGCATATAGGTATGTTCATACATGAGAAAGTATATGTATTTATGTTTGATGTACAAAATATATGCATGCATCCATACAAACCTATTTGAAAGCTACATGCATGTAGAAACCCCAACAAGCCTTTTGAAATTCAAAAATGGAGCATTTTCTCTTCAGCCATAGTTGACCCAAGTCTTAGCAACTCCTATCTAATTGACCTATAAGGAAGAAGGAAAAAAAAAAGTTATCATTTACCTAGTTAACATTGTTCATTTCTTTCTACCCTAAGCAAGGCTTTAATATGAACTAACCACTAAGCTTACTTTAATTACTATTGTGAGTTATATATTCTCATTGTGTTTACCCTTTTGGGTTGATTATTCTGAATATAATTTATTCTTACATGTTTAACTGAAATTATATCTTATATCATGAAATGAATGTCATGATATGAAATCATACTTAAATATGTTGTGTGCTCGAGAGCCAAATTTATGAAAACATCTGTATAGATCTGAAGATCTTAAACTAAAAAGATGTCTAAAAATAATATAACTGAAAATCTATAATGTTAATCAGACTGATGAATACATGAATTCAGCACTTTGGCCATATAAGTTTTCAACCTTCTGACCCTTATTAGTAAGCTGAAATCTAAAAGCTAAACTAAAAACCAATAACTAATAATCAGATACACACTAACGTATACTAATGCTAGCTCCCTCTCAAATAGATGTGTAACTCACAAGTGTCTCCTCATATCCACCTCTAAAAAATGTCTAAAACATCGTATTTTCTAGTATTAAAACATGCATTTAGTTATTTAGATTCTTTTTTGAAAACATTAGTATAATATGTCATGTTATGATATGTATATGATGCATTATATTCTCTTATTTTATCTTATTATAATATTTTATAATTGTTATAATAAGTTTCTTATATTTTGCATCTTATTCGAAGCTTAAATTTCAATTTGTCTTACGCATAGGAATGCCTGCTTGGACACATGGGCGTGTATAAAGGTACACGGGTCATGTGCCAGTCGTGCAGTTTGGTCGTGCAAGCTTTTGTGATTTCAGCTTCATTTCTAAATTTTATAGATGCACAGGTGTGACATTAACATACACGATCGCAACCCCTCATATTTCCAGTTGTACACATTTTATGCACATGGTCGTGAACCTATATTTGTAAAGGCGCATGGGCATCCTGCTTTATTTCGATAAATCTATGCCTGAAACTTTTTAAACCCCGTCTAATACCTGATTTAAATTTAATCAACCTATTTCATCAACATTCTACACTCCAAACAATACCAATGCATATACAAATTTCATTAATAACACTCAACATCAGAATCAAACATCACAACTCGTTAAAACGCATACATATACACATATATACAACAAATATACTCATAGGTAATAAACGCCATCACAATCACTTTTTTTTCATCATATCATTCCACAATCATGTCATACATTCCTAAAAAAAGCTGAAAACATTATTATCTCTCAAACAATCACTAAATCTATGCTTGGAAACTAAGGAAAGAGGCAAGGAAATACTTACCTCTTGCCATTGTTGATTTATTCTCTTCTCTAAGTAAAACTTGTATTCTCTAGCTAGATTAGGAACTTCTTGTTGTTGATTCTCTCCCCTAGGGTTGGGATTTTTTGAAAATAAAATGAAAACTTTAGGTGAAAAACAAATTAGAAATGGGTGAGGAATACTTTAAGTTGGTATCTCTCTTCCTCTACAGACATGCACGGTCGTGCATAAGGGAAAATGGAAAATCTCCATTTCTCGTGCTTTGCATGAAAGAAATCTCCCAAAGAGAATCATGCGCATGTCATACAGGCTCTAAAAATAACATTTTCACCCTTAAATTCTCTTTGTTTTAATTCTATTACAAATTCTCACTTTTAACCCTAATTTTCAACCTAAAAAATATATCTAACCCTGGGATGTTACATTATCCTTATGTATAACCCTAAATTAATGGGACAAGAGAAAAGAATGGTGATATGGTTACATGAAAATGTCTAAATCCTGATGCATTAAATCTAAACATCTAATGAAGTTGGTGAATATATTATCCTATTATATAAGAGATAATTATGTTACGTCGTTATGATGAGAGATAAAAATAGAATGTAATAACATTTGGAGACTAAAGTAGCATGTTAAGGAGATCGTGTATGGTAACAATTGAAACTAACAAGAAATACTCTTTTCATTATATATGGATGAAAGGAATTCTACATGCACTTTGAATCGACCTACTAGTAGGCAAAATGTTTACCACTTACATTTACTGTTACAATCTTGTGCAAAAGGTAGTCATGCTAAACACCTACTCAAAAGTTTGCATGGTGCAATTTTAAAACTACATTAAATACTGAAAATATAAAAATTTAATCAAAATTTCTGGTTTCGAAAATTATATCTAATTTTTTTCTTTTAATATATGTCATGGTTTTATATGAAATTCATATTCTTTTTCAAGAAAATAATTTGGAAATATGAAGAGCCTCGTTTAACAATTAATTTTAGCATTTTAATTAGGCACTGAATTATGTATGAAAGGGTAATTTATGTACATATGAAAAGACAGTCAAAACACGAACAAGGAACGATCCATTCACAAGCTTAATTCTTTCGCGAATAATTTACAACGATTTGTACATGGGTTCGATAAGATTCAAAGATCCTACAAATTAATTTAACTAATCCATTCCAAATATAAGACAAAAGAGTCCTGAATAATAACAATATGTTGTTGATTGGCGTCTTGATTTGCTCAGCAAGAAGCAGCAGATGGATTGCTAATTAAGTAATCGTAGAAATGATTGTTCGATCCAAAACTTGAAGGGCTTGCGGAAGAGCCATCACCGCCACCGCCAACTTTCTCACAGGAAGGGCACATGGTGAGGGTGGCTGCAGGCATTTGCATATAAATGGGTGCCGCGACTTTCAAAGATTTAAGCTCTTGCAGCTCCTGTTGCAGCCTCTTGTTCTCTTCTGTTAATGATTCACAACATTTCTTCAGAAACTCGCAATCTACTTCTGTTTGCTTCAACTTAGTTCTACATAGAAGAATTAAAAGAAAATTATAAATCATTCATAGCAAGATCGAACATTCCAAAGAAAATTAATAATCATTCAAAGGTTTATCTGACGTCTTAAAGCGATTAATTAAGCAAACCTGGCTCTCCTGTTCTGGAACCAAACTTCTACTTGCCGTGGCCTTAGATTCAACTTTTCTGCTAAAGCTTGTTTTTGCTTCTGATAAACATAAGAAAAAAAAATCAAATATATTATATTCAGAGGAAAATATAAACTACTTATTAAAAACCTTAAATTATTACAGAGATAAAAAAACAAAAGGGATATATCTATAAAGAGATCATCAAGATTCCATACAGGATTAAGAGTGCTGTGCTCTTTGAAGGTTTCTTCCAAAGTGGCAAACTGTGTTTTGGAAAGTCTGAGCTTCTTCCTGGGACTACCTTCTTCATCTTCATCGCTAACCCTTGAATTAGATATTCTCTCCAACTCTTCTTCCTCTGCAAAGTCTCTCTCTTTCTTGACGCTTGAGTTGGAAATTGATGACAATGCAGTTAGAGATGAGGTCTGTTGGTGCACATCTGTAGATTCCCATGCTTTACGCGCACCATCATTCTTTATAGCCGAATTCAATATATCCTGTGATGGACCTAACGAAAGAGACGGTAACAAATGATCGTATTTTAAGAACAGTTTCTTCTTCTGCTGCTGCTGCTGTTGAGTTTGTGGCAGTCTGTAAACACCTAGATCAAGGCCTGCGTTGCAAATATCTTCAAACCCCATTGCTTTAAGAGGTATCTAGATAGTGAAAATTGTAAGGGTGCAAGCCAAAAGCGAGAAATAAGTGGAGATAGAGAAGAGAGTAAAGACCTCTAGAATTGAGAAGGGACCGAGGGCGGCTATAGGAATTGATTATTGATCAAATGAAATTAATGAGTAACAATCTTGTTTGTGGGTAGATGAAAGTTACCATCTTTATTTGCCTACATAAATTGACTATGAGAAAAAGGAAAAATCTTCTCTCTCTCTGAGTATGCAAAATACGTTGTATAGAGTGGATAGAATACGTGGAATCACATGGAAAGTGGATCTACACTAGAGAATAAATCGACTCTTTTACCTTTTCCTTTTTGCCTTTCCTCCTATTTTGCTGTAACTTACAAAAATACAGTCATGGACTTCTACGAAAAAAAAATTTCAACGATTTTAGAGCGCCATTCTGAGTGGAAACACTGAGGTTTACACCTCATATACCATTACTTCTATGTGTCAGCAGCAACATATAGAAGTATCTAAAAGAATTAGGAAAGTTATAGTAGTTAGAGAAAGAAAGTTAATTTAAGAAGATCTTAGTAGAGTCGTTTAATATGTTAAACTCTTATAATTTAGTTTCTTAGATTAAAATATTTAGGAAGGCGCCTCTTTACAACAACAACATCATCTTCATCACCACCTATATCAATGACATTTTGGGAATAAAGGTTCAATTAACAGCAAAAGATTATAAGTGGGTAAACTATAAATTTGACATCGCTAATTGTTAATCGTTTCAAGTGATATTTGAGTTTTGAATTTATTTTAGGTTTCCGATTAACACATTACTTAACTATTATCCATTAGTTATCGCTCTGTTTGGTTATAATCAGTGTTGACTTACAATTGTTTAAGTTGCCATATATTTTAATTATGATTTGATATTGTTATCACTTTTATGTATGTGATTAATTAGGCTCTTAAAGACACATTAAGATAGGATTATCCAAGTCTTAATGGGCAAGTTTTAGCTAGTAGATAGACATTGACTTGGATACAATGAAGAATATATTATAATATGTACTGGATAGAATACATGGACCCGAAGATAAGAAATTTTAGTTAATTGTATTGACAACGAACTAATTATATATCTAAGTTGTAACCTAAATATTAACCCAAACGACAAAGCAAAGATAACAAGATAGCTTAGAAACAAAGTATCGTGATTTAATAGCACTAATGCCGGTTCCCTTGCTCTGATTTGTAGGAATTAATTTAGAAAAAGTCACACAAAGGAGGATCACACACATGACACATGCCATTGCCATCAATTGTTAGGGATTCTTTAAGATTCTAATATATCTTTTTGTTATGGGGACACATAACATAAGAGGCAGTTGGAGACAACAAATGATTTGACATGATGGAGCATTCGATTCTAAAGAGATTATGATTATGGGAGCAAATGATACAGGAGGGTGGGGGTGTTGGAGATAAGGTTTCAGCAATGCGATTGCGGCCTTTAAGGCTAGCTGACCACTTATTGTGTGAGATTGTGCTCTTTGTTTGGCTTTTCTAACTTCTCTTTTCTTTATATGCCAACCGTCCAAATCAAGGAAGCCATCACTTTTGTCTGCAATTTTTCAACAACTTGTTTATTCTCGATTGTAATCTATGTTATCACTTGTTCACCTTATTATCATTTCGAATCTTTCATCTCTTAGGATTTCCACATGGCGTCTTTTTTTAATTTGTGAAACTGAAGAAAATGAAATCCTTTTGAGGGTTAGAACGGATGATAATCTCTAGTATAACATGTTTACGTGTTTACACTGATAATATTGTTAGAAAAAATGATAATCATAATAATAATAATAGTAAAAAAAGCATGGATAATATGTCAATAAGTGACGTTGAAGGGTTATGGAATAGCTTGGAAGTGGGACAAGAGTGGTCTAGTCATTAGTCAAGATAACATAATCCTCTTTGATTTTCATGGCATAAGAGCATCATCATGGCACCGACTTTCCCAAAAGCAAAGCTAAATCTACCCCACTTAGATTGTCCTCAATCTCAACTAATTGCTTACTGCTGTGGGACTCAACTTTCATATTATGCATCATGCTTCCTCTTACAAAATAATAATAATAATAATAATAATAATGGAGTAAAATAGAAAGAGAAACAGAATGCTCATGTCATGTCAGCTCCCACCTCTCCCTTCATCATCCACGAACAAAATACCTTTGCTATTGTCACTGCAGTTATCTGGGAATACACTTTCATAACTCAGTAGTAGTACTGTGAACGTAAGCCTTTTAAATTGTTTAGTCGAACCCTATCAAATCTTTTGTTTGTTTTTTTTTTTTTTTTTTAATCTTACATTTTGACTTTCATATTTTTGCAATGATATAAACTTTACTTATATTTACCTATTGCCATTAAGCCATGATATACTTAAATTTTTGTTTAATTCGTCAATCTTCCCCTGTTATGCCTGAATTAAAGGCTTTCTATTTAATTTAATTTAGATCATTCTCAATGGGCGTAACGGGAGATTTGGGTTCAGTACGATTAGTCCAATGCCGCCCAACTTGTCTATCACTTTATCAAAAGAATGAAGAGCCCACATTTGATGTTAGACTTGAATCCCTTTGAAGCGAACTTGGAGAACTCTTGGAAACGACCGAAAAACTACAAAATGCAAATAAAGGAATTTTTCAAATACAGTCTTCACCTTAAAAACAGTGGGAAGAAAGCATCTTATGCTTATGGCTTTCTATGTTATGACCGCTGATGGAGTAACGGTCGCAATGTCAAGAGAACCCATGCTGATATAGTATGGTAGAGAAAAAGTTAAGGTCAAGCAAAAGGGCAAACATGCCAATTCGTGTCGGTGTGGTTCTTGGAATGGTCAAATAAAAATATGAAAAAAACAAATGGTTAGACAAAAAAGTATGTTATCTTAGGAAGCCACGTCAATTACATTAAATTCCTCGGTAGGAACCGGATCAAATAAAACTATTGGCGGTTGGCTTTTGCATTGATTTATTATATAAATTGAGCGAATGAGAGAACAAGAGCATCAACATAGAAGAGAAATATAATCAAAAGAAAAGAAGATGTGTTACAAGGTGGAGTGTTCCACGTGTGGGAAGACCGCGTGGGGTGGTTGCGGAAATCATCTGCCATCCGTTTACAAGAGCATCCCGGAAGGCCAGCACTGTGTTTGTCGAGCATGGCCCGGCGTCAATGTTGATGCTCAAACCACTGCGCCCCGGCCGCAACCCTCTTCCTCTTGCACTATTCTCTGATCAATGAGGATGTATTTTGTTCCATCTTTTGTACTTTTTTTTAGTTTTCGTCCAACTTATTGTTGGACACATTTATGGGGATAATGTGCACAAGTTGTAAGTTGCGACTTTGAATAATTTTCGTCTCACGGTATTTCTTTACTACTCATTCAGAATATGCATATGAAATTGGAGAAATCCCTAGAATAATTAATTGCGTTTGATGAGTTTGGGTCCATGCCTATACCAAATCAATCAGGGTTCATCTTCTTATTTGTTCGTTAAACTATAACTGTTTAAGTGTTATCCCACCACGAAACCCATTTTCCTTGAGTTTCTACTAGTTTTTACTCTTAAATTCAACTGTAATTCTTATTGAAGTTTCAACTAGTAATCCTATATGTATCTCTGTCCTAGGTTCATAATCAGTTGCAAATTAATTTTGGATTGTCTGCACAACTTGGTCCCTTCACTTCTACAACTTGAAAAACATGGCTTCATGCTATACCAGCAGATTCTCAGGGGTAATATCACTTAATTTTGAAGATTTTTTTGCTTTCTTTGTAACATGGAAAATGAAAAATGAAAATGGTGAAGACAGTTATCGGGAGAAATTTGCTTTACCGTATAAGAAAAATGGGAGTTTTCCTTGTATGATTCTTAAGATTTTATAAGAAACACAATTCAGTTCTCCAGCTTAGCCTGTACTAGTAATAATGTTTGAGATTTTTCTGATTAATATTTGAGCCATCACTTGTTTCTTCTCCCCTTCGCAAACAATCAATTCATAAGGTTTATACAACTTTTAGGTTGTTGAAGCAGGGATGAATGATTTTTAATTCTGTGCAATTTGTTTTTGTGTCACTTACACTTTTGTCAAAGGGATTTAACTAATTTATAAATGGTTATTGAACTCTCATCAAAATTCTAATATATTTATAAATCCATAATAAATCATTTATCCAAATTAATAAAATTTATAAAGTGTATTGAAGTACTGTTATCGACCAATTTTTAGTCCCATCAATTTATTTTACTAAACTATTTAAATTTATACGTTTTATTAAAGTAAAACTCAATTAATATTAGTCTATTCAATTTTCAAATATTCTCTCGTTTAGATAATATTAATTGTTAATTTATAATTTGAAAAAAAAATATGTCTTACATGTAAATATCTATTTTAACTTTAATATGACCACTTTTAATAATAGAAAATAGTATAAAATAACCTCTCATATACCAATTTAATCAAAATAACTACTAATAACAAACCAATATAATCTTTATGTCTTTAATCAATGTGAGACGTCAATTATCACGATTACCAACAGTTATATCACAGAGATAACTAATTTGAGAGTATGGAAAGAAGAATAAACTATATGATCATATAATGAGTTATTACCTATCAGTTCTTCTTATGATTTTTTTTTTTAACTTTTATATTTTTAAATGAAAGATAAGTGAAATCCCCTTCATTTCAAATGGAGTCCATGACTTACAGTGAAATACATATACTCCAATTAGAATCTCAAGACATACTATAAAGACATACATGCATAACTGTCATATTCAAGGAAAAACTTAAATCTTGAGATAGATGTCATATTACACATACAACAATCACACTCGAGAAAAAACCAAAATCTTAATAGCCATGTTGTACAATAAGCATGATAAAATATAATCATGATAAAATAGTAATAACGTCAATCATAATTAAACAGAATTAACTCAATAAATGTCATAAACAAATCATCCATTACATAAGCTCCCACTAATTATGGACATCAAAGGATTCTAATACACCCATATTTGTTACATGACACTTAAAAATAATAAGTCTAAGTCCTTTAATAAAGGTTTTAGCTAACATATCATTAGTACAAATATACTTTATAATAATGTCTCATTTCCTTACGAGATCTTGAATGTGAAATACTTGATCTTTATATGCTTCAAGTGATTGTTGATCCTATTGTTCTTACAAAGAACATAATTGCATTGTTATCATAATAAATCACAAATGGTTTGGAGATGGAATCGACCACTAGAAGCTCAGAAATGTAATTCTTCAATCACATCGCATGAATGGCTATTCCATAGCATGTAATAAGCTATAAATATGTGGTTGAAGAAGTTATCAAGGTATGCTTGACACTATTCCATGATCTGGCCCCCCTGCCAACATAAAGATATACTTAGAATTAGATTTCAAACAATCAAAACACCCAATGAAGCATGAATATAAGTATTGCACCAGCTTAAGAGATTTCATTCTTTTGTACACAAACATAAAATCTTTAGTCCTCTGTAAGTATCTCATAACTTTCTTGATTATAATCTAATGATCTGGACTTGGGTTGACATAGTACCCATCAAACATGTTAATAGCATAGGTTATGTCTAGCCTTATATATACTTACACATATATAAGGCTTCCAAATATCTTTAAATAGGAAGCAGCCTATATAGTTGTTTTTTCTGTATCATTCTGAGGGCATTGTTTTACACTTAGTTCATCTCCCTTCACAACAAGTACATCTCTAGCGTTACAATTCTCCATGCTAAACCTTTTAAACACTTTTTTAATATATACCTTTTAAGACAAACAAAGTAATTCACGAGCTCTATTCCAATGAATCTCTATACTGAGAACAAAAGAAGTCCCCCTAAGGTCTTTCATATTAAAAGACTTACCCAAAAGTTGTTTTGTCTCATGGAGTATATTATTATCACTACTCGTAAGCAAGATTTCATCAATTTAAAGCACTAAGAATATTAACCTGCTCTCACTAGTTTTCATATCTATACATTGCTCAAGTCTATTTTTAGTGGACTCAAAAGATGTCATAAACTTATCAAATTTGAGATACCACTATCAAGAAGTTTGCATTAAACCATAGATGGATTTCTTTAGTCTGCATACCATATGCTCATTTTCATCAACCATGAAGCCATCTAGTTGCTTTAGGTAAACCTGATATGTTTCAATTTCCCACCCACTAGTAACCAAGATCAGAAGTCTCCCATGCTCTTCAGGAGATCATAATCTCCAGCAAGAACCCTCAAGGGAGCAATCAATCTTTCATTCAAACCAAAGAAGCCAAGGGAAAGCAAGTAGCCAAGGAGAAAACTGTCTATCTTGCTTACATCGCAGCACACACATATTGGAATTTGAAGACAAGATGCTCATTGTGGTGTTGCAACTCCAAGTCATGGTACCTATGTTTTAGAGTTGTCGAGCACCTTCATCGTCACAACGCAATTTTATCCCATTGTGATGTGCCTCCAATTCTACATGCACGTGATATTGTATTATGTTCCTTTTGTTTACCCTTTTAGTCCTTTTAAGCAATTTTCTTTCTAAGGTTATTTTAGTCATTTTTCATGCTTTGTATTTTGCCTATAAAAAGCCCTTTAACCTATTTGTGGACAAAGCTTTTGATGTTATGAAAATTTGTAAATCCTTAAGCTTAGAGATTTCTCTCTTGTGTTTATCTTTGTCACCCTTTATCCATGTCTTTTTGTAAGGAGATTTGGTGGTGGATTAGTTCCTTGTGCCAATGGATTTATTTATTTTAGGCTAGAAACAATCTTTCTTGTCAATTCTAGCAAGAAGAATTGGTAGTGCTCTTTGAATCAAGTTGGTGGAGATATCCTTTATATTTTGTTCTACCTTACTTTACAATTATCAATCAAATAAGTTACTTTTAGCCTATGTTAAGAGTTGGATTGACTGAAGTTGTGTTTTGGTTTGTGTGTTGAATCTGTGAAGAAAAGGTCCTGATTTCCAGCTTTCTACACTTCCAACTTTGGAGCTTGGTTGTGTAGAAATTTTGGTTGATAGTTTCGTGAATATTGAGTGGATTCAAGGGTTAATAACATAAGTCTTTTAAAATTATTTGGTCAAATCATGTAAAATCTTTTGTCATTTGTAATATTGTAAACACTATCTTAACTATTTTTATTTGTAACTATTTTGTGATATACGGTGATAATTCAACAATAATATTGTAAACGTGAGTCTTTTAAAATTACTTGGTCGAATCGGGGAAAATCATTTGTTTTGTGTTCTTTATACAATTTGACTTTCATATTTTTGCAATGATATAAACTAAACTTGTATTTACCTTGATATGACTGCCATTAAGCCATGATATACTTAAAATTTTTGTTTGATTCGTCCATCTTCCTCGGTTATGTCTGAACTAAAGGCTTTCTATTTAAATTGGTTTAGATCAGTCTCAATGGGCCTAACAAGAGATTTGGGTTCAGTACCATAAGTCCAATGCAGCCCAACTTGTCTATCAATATATTGAAATAAAAAGAGCCCATTTTTTTATTATTACCTCATTTAAAATTTTCAAAAGCCATGGTTGAACTTCTTGATGCCTGCCATTATCAAAACGTCAAAACAATATGACCACTAACAAGAGACTATCAACAGAACCGGTTTTAGGCATTTGATGTTAGACTTGAATGATGTCGAAGCTCACTTGGAAAACTCCTAGAAACGACCGAACAACTGCTTAATGCAAATAAAGGAAATTTTCGAATATAGTATTCAATTAGTGGGAAGAAAGCTTCCTATGCTTTTGGCTTTTTACGTGGAAATTCGCAACATTTAAGCGCGGAATCCACAGGTCGCAATGTCAAAAAAGCCCATGCCGATGTAGCATGGCAGAGGAAAAGTCAAGGTCAATGCGAAGGGCAAACATGCCGTTTCGTGCCGGTGTGGTTCCTATGAAGGTACGTCAATCACATTGATTTTCTCAATGGGAACCAGACCAAATTAAACAATGAAAGGTTGGCTTTTCCATTGATTTGTTATATAAATTGAGTGAATGAGAGAACAAGAGCATCAACATAGAAGAGAAATATAATCAAAGAAGGAGAAGAAGATGTGTTTCAAGGCGAAGTGTTCGAAGTGCGGGAAGACCGGCTGGGGTGGTTGCGGAAAGCATCTGCCATCCGTTTACAAGAGCATCCCGGAAGGTCAGCGCTGTGTTTGTCGAGCATGGCCCGGCGTCAAACTTGATGCTCAAACCAGTGGGGCTCAGCCTAAACCCCCTGCCTCTAGCACTGATATCTGATCACTGAATATGTGTTTAGCTTTCGTCCAACTTATTGTTGGACATATTTATATGAATTATGTGCACTAGTTGTAAGTGTGACTTTGAATGATGTTCGTCTTCTGGTGTGACTTTGAATGATGTTCGTCTTCTGGTGTGACTCTGAATAATATTCGTCTTTTGGTGTTTCTTTACTACTCATTCAGAAAATTCATGTGAAATTGGAAGAAATCCCTAGAATAATTCATTGGGTTTGACGAGTATGAGTATTTGCCCAAACCAAATCAATCAGGCGTCATCTTCTTGTTTGTTCATTAAACCACAACTGTTTGAGTGTTATTCCACCGTGAAACCTACTTTCC
Source organism: Anacardium occidentale (assembly GCA_026122585.1). Classification (NCBI taxonomy): domain Eukaryota; kingdom Viridiplantae; phylum Streptophyta; class Magnoliopsida; order Sapindales; family Anacardiaceae; genus Anacardium; species Anacardium occidentale. The sequence goes on from JAJEJH010000085.1 coordinate 524,798, forward strand.
TGGAGTTTCAACTAGTAATTGAAGGCACTTCTTTTTTACTCTGAAATTCAATTGTAATCCTTATTGAAGTTTCAACTAGTAATCCCATATGTATCTCTGTCCTAGGTTCATAATCAGTTGCAAATTAATTTTGGATTGTCTGCACTACTTGGTCCTTTCACTTCTACAACTTGAAAAATATGGCATCATGCTATACCAACAGATTCTCAGGGGTAATATTTTTTAAGATTATTTTGCTTTCTTGTAACATTGAAATTAAAAAATGAAAACGGTGAAGAGAGGTATCGGGAGAAATTTACTTTACCCTACAAGAAAAATGGGAATTTTCCTTACATGATTCTTAAGATTTGAAACACAATTCAATTCTCCAACTTAGCCTGTAATAACGTTGAGATTTATCCAATAAATATTTGAGCCATCAGTTGTTCCCTGTCTCCTTAGCAAACAATCAATTCATAAGGTTAACACACCTTTTAGGTTGTTGAAGCAGAGATAAATGATTTTTAATGCTGTTTGCTTATGGAAAATGATATATAGTTTTATCACTTTTGACAGCTGAAAAACTACAGTGAAACATCTGCATCAGCTGCTGGATTCTGGGACAACATTGGATTTAATGATGTGCCAACTGAGTCCATTTATATAATGAAATATTTGGAAGGTGAGGCTTTTTCAGTGGCGGCTTACAGCCTTCTGGGAACATTTACTTGAAACCATGACCTGTGTCTTGAATTACGGGAGATAAGTTGAATGAATGCATGTTTCAGTTCTTTGTTCCCAATTCTCAAGATTGTCTCCGCAATAAATTCTTTGGTTGATCTATGAACTTCAATGCTTGCAGGTCTTTTTCTTTCTTTTAAACAGAACAGTTGGTGAAAGGCTATTTGTGCGGCTGTTTTAAACTTACTTGCTCAATATGTATGCTCTTGTTGTTGCTTGTAATATATTGTATATGTTTGTTAACGCAGGGGGTTATAATGTTCCATTTTTGCTGAATAGTATGCATTTAGCAGCACGATTTTTTATGTAACTTGGTCATTTTAACAATTGTAATTACCAAAACCAAGAGATTGATTTTGATGTCTGAAGACTCTGCAGTTTGCACATCATAAACGCTTTAATATTACATTAGCTTCTGTTTGCAGAGTGTACTTCTCAATAATGCTTATTTCATTTTGTTTTTTTATTTTATAAGGGCAATAATTGAAGACTTGAGAGCATACAAGAAACAAGATATTTCTATCTTGTTATTCCGTCCTAAGGAACATGGATTAGGATGACAATAGGTGCTAATCTTCTATTTATGCCAGAACTAACAGTTGAACAGTTTACGGAAGCTGAAAAAGTTATTGTTTTGGCAATAGTCTTTGGGTATTACAATATTATGTTGTTTACTGAAGAGAAAACATTTTCTTGCTGGCCTAGTCATGGGCTTAATGCCATACTGCAGACCCCTCCTGATAAAGGCTTTTTACACATTTTTAGATGACTACCATATCCAGTCTAACACATCATTTAATGTTTGACCAATGTATACCTGTCAAATTTTCTTGGATAATGGATCAATACCTGCTTTCTCTCCCTCTTTCTTTTTTTTTTTTTTTTTTTTCTTTGATGGACCTTGTGGCTGGTGCAGTTCATTGTTATTTACTTCCCAGCTTTATATGATGATGACAGGGGAGTTTGAAACCAATTAATCTGATGGGGGAAAACGAAGTTCATCGTGCTACCCCTGGCGGCGTTGAAAATGTAAATGCTCTAAGCAACTATGTTCTGGTGAGCTAGTTTTTCACTTGACACTTTGACAATGATTTGGATTGCACTATTTTCCTATTACTAGATTTAGACTTTTTGAAAGTCATTAAGGCAGCCTCCTAAGCAGTTTAGTGTTGTTAGTTACACTCGTTCTGCTTTATTGATAATAGATCTATATTCTGCCTACACCCTCGTCTAGTTGTCTCATGATTTTCGTATTTCCTTTTGCCCGTATAGGCTCGAAAACTGAAACCAGTTGTTTTTACTTATGCAATTATTGAACTTTGTTCGATATGACGAAACTTTCTCAACTAGTACATTATTCGACTGCTCTCATTTGACAGTATTCTGAACTTCTTATGGCTATATTGGTCTGTTGTTTGATCACTGATCCATCTGAAGAATTTCATACCAGCCATTAAAAACATATATAGTTTTGAAGAGGGCAATGACTGTTGCATTGTTAAAGTCTTGGACTGCTGAGTACAGGTGCACAGTTTTGGGACTCAAGAACCGGTACAGTGGTATCATGCTGGAAATCCGTGTAGAGTTCTACTGTTTACCTAATTTGGAGTTTTGGGCACAAAAGCTTCACCACTTCTTTTGTGTCAAACCTGCAGTATTATAATCTTTCAGCCATAAATCATTCGGTTATATGCATAGAGAACTCGTTCCCAATGAACGAAACAAAAGTAACCTGAAGGTCGGATGACTTGGTGCAAAGTGATATACATGTCCACCTAGCTAGCTGCATTACATTGACATGGTCAAGTTGTTTCACTTTGCAGACCTGACATGGAAGTGCAAATAATTGATGGAAAAGTGTGTTTTGTCGTGAAAAAGAGTTTTACAAGGTCATTCTAACTAAAGATGGTAACAAACCATGTAAAGGTCGAATATCTCCATAGAAAAAATCTTTCTTCGTTCTCATCATGTCTTTGATATAGAGATAACGGAAAATTCTCATCTCCTCAAACTTGTCCTTGTCTCGCCTTGTACCTAAAACAGGGACATTTCCCCTTTCCATCTTCAAAAATTCTCTCTTGCTTCTCCTCATCGTCTGTATTAGAAAAATAATAAAAAAATAAATCAAAGGTATTTATCCCTATCCTGCCTCACCTTTGATTATAGAGATTTTAATCGTCCTCATTCCCTTTTTTATGAAGGAATTTTATCTCTGTTTAAATATAAACGAGCCAAAGACTCAATTCTGCAGATGTAATTATCATCTCTAATGATTACATCATATGTGAAATTTTATTGCATACATAAGTGCATCAAACTACGATTTAATGCAAACAATTATGAACACAAAAAATATTTTAAGGTGGTTTGATCTGTTACTTGAAAATCTACATCAACCCTTATGTTATTACTACTTCTTATTATAATTTGGCAATGTAAGAATATTAAATGTAAAAATCAAGGTTTTTATAATCGGTTTGGTAGTTAAACCAGTTGCTTTATTGGTTCACGGTTCGATTGATTTAACTAGTTCAATTAATTGATTGAATTTATTATCAAATTATTATATATTTTTTGAATAGTATCATATTTTTTAAAATCCACATGTACTTTTATTCCTTATCATTAACATTAATTCCTAAACCTATCATTGACATCAATCAATCAATCAAAAGTCATGAAAATTAAATAAATGATCGAAGAAACAAACACTAAATCAAAACACAAAATGAACATTCAAACATTTAATATAATTATGTAGTTTGTTTATGAGCCAAACAAGTTTTTGCTTTAAATTTGTGATGAATTTAAAAAAGAAAATTATTATAAAGAGATTTATCAATCACAAGAGTAAGATCAAACAAAAACAATAAAAAAAAAAATTAAGTTGAGCTTCATGATACATGACTGATATGAAAATGGGTGATGCTTGCCGATTGAGTTGGAGAAATAATAAAAAATTTTAGTGTTATGCTAAATAGTAAATATATAATTGAAGGGCTAGAGTTTCGATTTTTATTGTTTTTAATTTCAATATTTTTAGTTTAATATATATATATATATAAACTTAATTTTGTTATTTTTAACCAATTTTTTTGGTTCACTGAGTTTAACCAAATTTAACTCAATTAATATTTATAAACAAATTGGATCAAATTATAAATCAATCTACGATTTAACCAATCGATTTAATTTGATTTTAATAATATTAGTAAAAACAACCCTCCTCTCAAGTCTCTTATGACTCTCTATTGATTGTGTAACTATAATGAAATGCTCCAATTTTATTTGGCCAAAGGACTCTTTCCCACCCATAGTTTGAGGCAGGGAAAAACTACCACCCCCAAGGTTTCAAAAGCCTAAACTCTCACCCTTGAAATGATTTTTTATAATTTTTCTATTAAAATGATTAAACTACCCTTTTAAAAATTAAAAATTTATAATAAAATTATAAAATAATTTTTAAATATAAATATTTTTAAAAAATATTACAAAATTTAAAAAAATTTACAATATATATATAAAAAAATTTTTAAATTAAAAAATTATAGCAACGACCGCCACCGGTGCTGACGACGGTGGCCGCCCATAATAGAACCAGGTGGCCATTTTCGACCACCTGGTTCCAAGGGAGGCCAGATCTGGCCTCCCTATTCGGTGGAGACGACCAGATCGGTCGCCTTCAGTTTTGGAGGAGGCGGTCTGAAATAAAGGTCGAAAACGGTCGTAAAGGGTCGGTCTTGGCCCCACTGGCCATTTCTGACCTTTATTTCAGGCGGAGGCGACCAGATCTAACCGTCTTCGTCAAAACTGGAGGTGACCGATCTGGCTGCCTCCACCGAACGAAGAGGCTAGATCTAGCCGCCCCTAGAATCAGGTGGTCAGAAATGGCCACCTGGTTCTATTATAGACGGCCATCGTCGCCAGCACCGACAGCGGTGGCTATTACAATTTTTAAAATTTAAAAAATTTTAAAATATATTTTTTAATTTTTTAAAAATTTTTTAATATTTTATATTTATATAAAATTTATTTTATTAATTTATAAAATTTTAATACTAAAAAAATAAAAATGTCTCTATATTATTACTGTATATTATTATTTTAATATTAAATTTGATTTACAGGTGGAAGTTTGGGCTTTTGAAACTTTGAGAGTGATAATTTGTCCCCGTATCAAACTATGGGTGGAATATAGTCCTTTGGCCATTTTATTTCTATAAAAAGTGGTCTCAAAAAAGTAGTTCTTGATTTCTATCCAATTATTGAGCGGGAGATAAAACAAATGTGATTTGAAGATTCTAGGAGATGAAAAAGGCACCTTCAAGAATCTGTGGATACAAATAACTGCCAAAGAGCCTCGATCGCCACTTTTTCCAATGAAAGGTCATTTTATGTACATTGTGAGTTGATTTACATGTAAATCGTGTCGTGTACCAATTGCATGAGTGTGACTAAAAAGTCCTTTCGACGGACAGCTACGGCAAGTAAGTCTCCTCGTTAACCAATTGCAATTGGCAACTCTCAGCGGCGCTTGCCGAATGGAACCTGGTGGCATTCAATCATAGATGGCTGATTTGACATCGGGGTCCTGCATGTGAAGGTAGGACAAAACAACGTAGGCCATTAGCACAAGCTCAAATTTTCATTGACACGACCACGATCCAGCTTTGAATGCCCAAAACTTTTCGCCTAATTTTTCCACCATGCTTTGGCTAAGTATCCTTTTTTTTTTTATTATTAAGTTATTAATTTGTATTTTTTAATCTAAAATCAAACTTTGTTTGATATTTTAATATCTAAAAAATTAAAGAGAACAATCTTTTTACATATTATTTTAATGTTTAAATTTGATTATTTGACCCTTTATAAATTTAAAAAACTTAAATGCAATCTTTATAATTTTGAAAAACCCAGTTGTAATCTTAAATAGTCACAATCTATCAGTTGTTTCAAATGATTCATTGCATTCATACACAATAATTTCATTAAATGGTAAAAAAATCTCATAAATACTTGTCGAAATCAATGAAATAGCTGAAGTGGGTAATCGGTATGCAATATTTATCTCCAAGAACTCATCGGTTACTGAGTTCAATTTTGATAAAGTCACAAGGAAAGAAGAAGACACTATAAATGTAAGAGATAAAGAGATAATATTAGTTGCCAAGTATACATGCAACGAAGAGACAAGAGAAAATGGCGGGTAAGGAGGAAATAACTTGCTGGGTGATATAATAATTATGTTAATTTGATATAATATGAAAATTTAAAAAATTAAAATAATTGAAAATAATATAATAATTTAACTTTTTATAATGTTTGATTTTTGTTAAGTGGAAAGAGTTTTTGGATAAAATTTTGGAAAACTGTTTTTGATCAAGCTTGGATGGGAATATTTCGTTCAATCTTCTAAAATATGCAACAATAACTTTTAATCAATCGAAATCATGTCATGCCGTTGAATGCATAAATTCATTTCTAAAAAAAAAAAATACATTAGCATGATAAAGATACGATGGAAGAGGGAGAACAGGGCAAGTATTGAGAGACAGCCGGGCCTTCTCTTGGGACACATCACATTTCATGACACTCCTCTTGGCTTATCTCAACTGTGGATTAACGTCGAGTTGTCAACCAAATTCATGCAGATAATTGTGTGGTGTGGGGTTTCTCTTGGGCCAGATCACATTTCATGACACCCCTCTTGGCTTATCTCGACTGTGGATTGTCGTGGAGTTGCCAGCCAAATTCATGCGTTGGATCTACATCGCCAACTTTGGCATGTTTCTTTAAACACGTATATTCACATATATATTTATATCCACGCCTCTGTAAGCAGTTCATGTCATTTTCATAGATGCATATTTGCAATTTCTCACGTGTCGCAAGGATCCAACTGCCAAAGGATCTCACTTTTCATCGTTAACGTTCACCGCTTTCCGTCCCCCATTTATTTGGGTTTCCATATATAAGAGGCTAATCTGAGCAAGAACAAGAGCAATTACAATGGTTTTTTCAACTGCATGCTGTTGTAATTTGGTTCAATCTTTACGAATTGCTTCCGCTTTTTCCAAGGTATGTCTTTGACATCTTAACGATTTCAACTGCATGCTTTTATTATATTCCTTTCGAGTCCGAAGACTTAACTACGAGCTTAAGGTAGTGAATTCATCCATTTTTGCATATTCGCAGTTAGGGACTTGCTACCGTTATACATCTCAATCCGCGTCTTCTCTGCAGCAAGCGTCCGAATCTGCTTACGGGTAACTGCATATTAAATTACGAACTCGTCCACTTTTTGATCTTCTTTGGAAATTCAAAGACATGTGAAATTTGAAGAGAAAAAATAAATGAGGAATTCGTTCATTCAAAAGATATAGAACTGTTGAAGTAAATCTACTAGTAATGGGGATTTGTTATGTGAACCAGAATTGTTGATGAAGAATTAAAGATGATGCAAAACTGGGCTATTGTACCCTAAGCATAATCTGAATTGTTATTAGGATGATCCAGAAATGGAAAACCAAATTCCTTGTAAATTGTGTGGTTGGTTTGTTCCCTTCCCCACTTTATATCCTTATGCTTTCAACTTCTGTTTTTCAGCGATCATGAATGCGCTGATGTGGATTGGGATAATCTTGGATTCGGTCTTGTGCCAACTGATTATATGTACTCCATGAAATGTTCTGATTACCGCAATTTTGAACATGGACAGCTTAGTCGCTATGGAAAGATTGAGCTGAGCCCTTCAGCAGGAGTGTTAAATTATGGGCAGGCAAGCTGCTGTTTTATTTATTTATTTATGCTTGAAGTTTATTGCATACTCAGTTACCACTTCCTGGTGTTGAATGATTCAATATTTGCCGTTGTGTAATCGTTTGCAAATTGGATTTTTACATAATTATCATGTGTAATTTGGTTTCTGAATACTGATAACCTGTCTTGAGAATGTCCACACAACTTTGGCCAAGCTTATAACTGAAATTGGTATTTGCCAGTTGGGATTTTGATTCAATGTGGATCTGTCTGGAAAAAACTCAGACAACACATTCATAAATGAAAAATAAATGAAGTTCGGACTGGGAGGAAGATACAGTCTATAGATATTGGTTGTTCTTTTTCCTCCCGCTTGGGTAATACAAGATCCTTATTTGGTTGCCCGCCTATCACTATCTACAGGGACTATTTGAAGGTTTGAAAGCACACAGAAAGGAAAATGGACAACTTATTCTCTTTCGTCCAGATCAAAATGCTACCCGCATGGAAATCGGCGCTAGAAGGATGTGCATGCCTTGTCCTTCCATCAATCAATTCATTGATGCAGTGAAACAAACTGTTCTTGCCAATAAGCGTTGGGTAATTAATTTTTTCTCCTTTAGTGTAGTAAGCACTAGAATATCTGTTTCTTCTCTTTGCTTATAAACTGTAATTAAGCAGGTTCCACCTCCTGGTAAAGGGTCTCTATACATTAGGCCTTTGCTCTTAGGAAGTGGTGCTATATTGGGTTTGGCTCCAGCACCTGAATACACATTTCTTACATTTGCTTCTCCTGTGGGCGATTATTTCAAGGTGGGTTTATTTTCTCATTGAACATTTCTTCAGTTTTGACCACGAAAAGGAGAGCTCAAATCATTCTCATTGTTTATTTAGGAGGGTTTGGCTCCTTTGAACTTGTATGTGGAGGATGAATTTCATCGTGCCACACCAGGCGGAGCTGGAGGTGTCAAAACCATATCTAATTATGCCCCAGTAAGTTCCTCCTCTCATACTGTTGGTGATGTTGGTCCTTTTATACGGGGCTGTTTTGGCATCAAATCAAACCGAAAGGGAATTCAAGTTTCCTTTGTATTATTTCTTCTATCTTCTTCTTTTGTTTTATCTTTTCTATCATCTGTAGGTTCTGAGAGCACTAAGCAGAGCAAGAAACAGAGGATTTTCTGATGTGTTGTACCTTGACTCGGTGAATAAGAAAATTTTGGAAGAAGTCTCGTCCTGCAACATTTTCATTGTGAAGGTAATTCTATGAACTTTGTTATTCTAGAATTTATCATAACAGTAGCATTAAATTTGAAGCGAAATTAAATGACCAGAGAGGCACGACCGGTAAGAAAATCAATTCTGAAACGGATAAGACGTTACAGACTTATAACCTTCATATATTTAGCAATTCAATCAACAACTGAAGCCTTCAGTGATCATATTGTAAAGCTTGATGGATTTCACTTACCAATTTCTTGTTTGCTCCATATAAAGCTTTACTCTCCACTGTGTCTTCAAAATTGGCTGCCTGTAGATCTAAACCATGTCTCAATTCCACCAGGGCAACGTTATATCAACCCCTGCTACTAATGGGACTATTCTTGAAGGGATTACCCGCAAAAGCATCATTGAGATTGCCCAAGATAACGGTTTCCAGGTTATTCTTTTAACATCTGGACACTAAAAATGAACCTAATTTCCTGAATCAAGGTCTCCCATAGTTTTGAATTTTAATGGGCTGTAGAAATTACTACAAAATTAACTCAGATATCTCTTTCCTATTTTTTCCGCTTTGCACCTACATTCTGTAATACTTCCCAACCTATGTTAGGTTGAGGAACGAGCAATTCCAGTTGATGAGTTAGCAAATGCAGATGAAGTATTTTGCACAGGAACTGCTGTAGTTGTTTCTCCTGTAGGCAGCATCACATATCAGGGCAAAAGGTAGTAAATATTTTTAGAGAATTTCTCTTCTCCTATGTGTGTGTGTGTGTGTGTGTGTGTGTGTGTGTGTGTGTATAGAACCTCTTAAGAAGGCATCACAGTCACTTGTCTACAAGCTCTCTAATTCCCAGATCTCTTCATCTCTAAATTATTGACACATCCTAATTTCATATATTCAGAATTGAATATAATACGGGTGCTGGGTCTGTGTGGGGGGAACTTCGTTCAACTCTTGTTGGAATTCAGAGGGGCATAATTGAGGATAAGAAGGCCTGGACTGTTGAGATTCATTAAAGACTAGCATAAGCATCATCATTTTGTATCTGTAAATGTGTCCTCCCAGTTTCCCTGGAAATAAAATATAAGTATAATGTTGAAATGATTCCTCCGTTCTTCACCACAATAGTTTCAAATTTCATATTATGACTTGCTTTAAGTTTCTTATATAAACTATAACCCACCCTATAAAAGAGAACAGAAATACAGCTTCATATCAAAGAGTGCTATGTGAATGGCAGGATAAATGTGGCATTGTTAGAATTGAATTGGATGGTCTTGTTCCCATCATATTAATGAACTAGAGAATTTACTTGATATAATATCAAAACATATTGCCTGTCATTTTAAAAAAACCCATATAACCCATGCTTAGGCCCTAAGTGTCATACATATTGGGTTTCAATAATACATTCTTAAGAAGTGCAGTTCAAACTTATAAAATCAAATAAACGCACCAAACAACGATACATAATCATCATATAAATGAAATTTAAATTTAATCATTTATATAATTATTTGGACGTGATTCAAATAACTATCCATTGGATGAACATAACATCAAATGATATCACATAAAGTATGGTATATTACCTTGTCGACAATATTCCATGGCTTGTCTTTATTGGCTTGAAACATCTTCATGTATCAAATCCACAAATACCGGGGGTCATGTGTAATATGAGTCATTCATGAACATCTCTTCAATATTATCTAACAAAAAACTAATGGAGATTATTGTCTAAGTGTTGACAACGTTTAGTTAAACAAAGAAAAGAATCAACATGTTGTAACATAGATATAACTATTATTAAAACATTGATAATATAATTGAATTACAATTAATAGAATGAAATTGGTTACTAATCTCATCATTTAGTGATTCTTCCTTCGTCAAAAGTATACCAAAACTATGACTTGATTCGAAAACCAACCAAGTAGACATCCCTACTTGTTTATGTTGATATGACTATTATACCAACTAAATAGTGTTTCCTTCTTTATTTGAAAGGGATATCGGTATTGAAATCAATATTGAAATAGTTCGTTGCATCCTCAATTTCAGTAGATCAATATACGAGTTTTGGATGAGTTATATTTTATTCACGATCTAATTATGTGATATGTGCAATAATTCATCGATAACTGATAGGATATTGTTCTCCTAAAATGGGATGTTGACCATCACATCTCTCTCAATATACTGGTTAAAAAAAATTAAATGAAATTATATCATAACTAAATAACTCCTACTTAATCATAAATTGAAGATTAAGACACATTATGATGTGAAAGAGATGAAAATCCATTTATTAAGGGGATGAGAATTCACTTGCCTCATCATTTTATAAAGCATTGAATATGGAAAACTAAGAGAAATTGATTCTCATTCCGACAATAAATATTCCAACAATACAAGTATAATTTCCTGCCCCATAAGTACGTAACTTCAAGTGTTATGAATCACCATTTCCAATCGGTGAAGAACGCACAACACTCCCATTCTAGTTTGCTACAACACCAGAACCATAGCCTGATTCCGTTCCTGCCATTGCTTCTATAACTGGTTCAGTCCGGCTCTGATACTATGCAAAGCTTTAAGCATGGAAAATTGGGGGAAACTGATTCTCATTTCTGCAACAAATCTTCCGGTAATATATTTCGATGTTGAACCAGTGAGTGCTCATCTTGCAAAGGGATGTTAACCACTACATCCATCTCGCTATCTTGGACTAACAATCAAGTTAAATTATTTGAATCCACTAAGTTGGTTAACTCACTCTAATCCTTAAATTAGTTACATGAATAGCAGAACTTCCACTCGGATTATTGATTCACCCATGGATTTCACTACCATCTTCCATAGTCGAACACCCCATGGGTACATGTTAATTCCATATCCAAGTAATCAACAAGCTAGAGAATCTCTTTACTTAACACTTCCTGATTATCCACAACCTCAAGTATGGCATGTAGGAAATACAAAAAAGACATCTTCATCACATTGGTATCATCCTCCATCATGCCTTGTCCTCAAAGATCATCATTATCACAATATAGCTAATCGATACAACGTTACCGAAGTACGTTCTAGGATCTTCTATGCCTACAAGCATTGAAGGTAATGTTTCATTTCAGTGCAATAACTAAAGCACAATCCTATCCTCATAGCAATCTCGAAAATATTGAAGCGCACATCAATTTCATTCAATCTGAATTAGAATTTCTTATCAAAGTTCACCTTCACAATCTCTCCGAACAACACCATGTATGATAATACTCCGCAATCTCTCCGAACAACAACCATATTCTCAACTATAAACAACATTCTACGACAAAAAAAATCAAACAATTTAATTAATTTTCATAATGCTTGTACCTAATCAAATATTCTTGTGAAAAGTGGACTAGAAATTTGAATAAATTCATTTCAATTGAATTGAATAATTTTAATTACCCCATGCTATGGCAAATGTCAATTACTTTCCACTTTGCGAATCGCTCGTATTTTAAATTTCACTTAGCTCCCGTCATGTTGGGGCTCGCATGCCTATAACAAACAAAATGTAGAATTTATTTAGCCCCATGTTGATATAAAATATCAATTAGCCCCCGCCATATATATACGTCGAACATACCCATGTAAATCATGCATAATAAAATTTTAGTTAACCCCACCATGTGTGGCAAGGAAGCCTATATAACGGGGTGTTGCGTCATTGAATGTGGGCTTAAAAATGAACGTCTATCGGCCTCATCGCCCAACTCCAGCAAGACAGCCCAATCGAAGTTTTGAACCCTCGGCCTTAATTCTCTGCTGTTGTCGTTCAGATTGGATATTTGCCCTATGATATATGTATCTCTATATTTAGATATTGCAGCTTACCTTAGATTTGAATTTAAAAATTATTTTTTTTAACGCCAATAGGATTAAATAATACCAAACATGACTAGAGTTCTAATCGGCAATCTTAAAAAAATAAAAATAATAATAATCATTGTACCACAAATAATTAGCAGTACATATGCAAAAAGAGTCGTCGGTTATAATTGGTAGAAGCTAATGGAAATTTTGCAATAAAACAAAAATCCAGTGGCATTTAATATGTTCAATCTGGTTCACTCCTTTCATGCACCAATCAAGGGCATACAGAAATTGGATAATGTATATTGGTATAAAACCAAAAGAACCAAGAATTTTATTTGGACCAAATCAGACTATATAGATTCAAAGCATAATGTTTAATTAAGTCACTAGATGCATGCATACGGTATCCCTGCATTAAATTGGAAGTGGATAGAATAAGACATAATATTACAGCTAAACTTTTGACCACACAAAAATTGAGAGTAAAATTCACTTCAAAGTTCTTTTCAATGCATAGTATTCTTTGTGTCTTCTTTAGTTGATCTGTCAAAGCCATCAGTTGCAGGTCTTTTTCTAGTTTTCTTCTTGGTGGGCAAAATTAATTTTTTTGTCCTTGGTTAAGGGATTGAGGATTGTACATTTCAGCCACAGCTAGCCGTGTATTTATATATTCATCTATGTATTGGTTTTTCTTCAATGAAGTTCTAATTTTTGAGTCGAAGGAAGCACCAACTCTCACCGAAAGTGGCTGGTCTTTTCATGTAAATTGTGCCTGTCACATGGCTATAACTACTTGACATATAATGCCCATATTAGCCAAAATTATTAGCATCTTTTTGCTTTTTTAATCTTCTTTTAAGCGAAGGTGTATGAATGGAAATGATCATCACCTTATTTTACGGCGATTATAATATCCTCAACACTATTGGATGAACTCTTTTTTTTGACATAATTGGATGGATTTCGCCAATTCATTCTGTGCAAATTATATGAGAAGAACGACTGTAAACTACCATTAAAAAACTAATGAGAAGTTCTAAAGTTAGCATTAAAAATATAATGGCAAAAAGTGTGGTTGCATGTTTATAACGGGTAAGATATGAAATCTAATGAAGTTGCATGGAGATTGTACAGCTTGTGCTCAATCTGTCAGCGCAATATCAGCAATAATAATAATAATAAAAAAGGTTTTTACTTTCTCTTACTCAATCAGGGGAAAGATAATATAGCCTGGAGAACGAAGTTGGTTTGAGCTGTATTGGGGAACAAAATTGTCAAAAAAAACTGTGAAATTTCAAACGTGTAGGTCCAATAAAACTTGGAAATATATGAGAGAGAGAGAGAGAGGTTCCAGGCAGTCGTGACCAACTAAATTGACTTTGTCCTCCGATGAAAATAAATGCTTTCTTTTCTTGTTAAGATATGCTTATCTATAATATATTACTAGCACTAGCACTGCCACTTGTTAATGTGGAAGTCTGAGTGTTGGAAACGTTTGCCTGTGTTTTACCTTTTCTTAATATTTCTATTATCTTTTCTGGGTGATGCAGACCTTGATTTTTCCAACATTTAAATTAGAATTGAGGGAATGTAATGTTTCAGATTCATATAATCTAACCAATCATTCAAAGCAAATGAAGAGGAATTTATTGTGTCTTGGGCGGAGTTACTTGTTAATTACCAGTTTCTGAGCCTGATCCATTCTTGGCATACAGTATTTCCCCTCACTTGAAGCTTACAGATTCATCTTGTTTATCAAGTTAAATTATAAATTAAGTTGGATAGGTTTGTTGCCAATACATAAACAATGTCTGTCACCACTCACCAGGCACTATCTGAAGCTAGAAGCCAACTATAAAGGTCAATTGCCAAGTGACTCCGTGAAGTGTCGTTGGCAGCCTCGACTTATACTATACCATACTTCAATAGTTTACATTTTAAATTTTGCCATATTAAGTTAAAAGTAGATCACAAATAGAACTATTTCCTTTAAAGAAGATTCTAAGAAGTTCCATTTGCAAAAGGGGGGCTCAAAAGGCTAGCTAATTAGGCGAGAGCTATAAACTCAAGGCACCATCTGAAAATATTAACCCATTAGTCTTTCCTTGAAGTTGCATTTGTCAGGAGAAACAATATTGCAACACTGTTGCCTAATTTATTCCTCAACTTTTGTTGGTCATTTTGGTCACCTACCAAAACGGAGATCTCTCCTTAATTTTCAACGTTCTTACTAGTTCTTCTAGAACTCTGCTAGTTTAATCTTACTTGCATCCATCCACATATGGATTTGACCTTTGCTCTCAATTTCAACACTACTAATAATATTTCATCCATTTCTGTTGTACGCAAAATGAAGAGGTCCCCATGCTAGGACATAACGTTTTTCTGCTCTCTCACAGACACTATGAAAATTCTTTGGCGCTTTAACATAAAATATATTATATATGAAAGAAAATTTTCGTCGCTTATCTTTGTATATATGATGCCCTCTAAGTTAAATTCCTATATGTTGGATAGAGTGAAATGTGTTTCACGGTTTGTTTTATGAGGATGATTAAGCAGTCACAATCCAATAAGAGCTAATGAGATCATTGTATAAAAATAATAATATTATTATTATATAATAATACACAACACGTCGCCTACACGCTGCTTTTAATCATGCTTGAATGTGTTAACATTGCAGCTTGGAGTAATGGGTCGATGTGTCAATAGATGGCCCAGCATGGTTAGGATCATCGAGAGTTACAGTTCCGAGAAAAACAGCAGCCACTAATAAGTAAATTGATTGTTGACCAATAAAGACAAGAAGAAAAACCCTAATTTCTGTTCTGGCATTTTCAATTTCTTGAATATTCTATGCAGATTATCAGAGACTTCTTTTTGCCATCCTTTTAAAAATTCCAATGTCTTTTTGGCACAAAATAATGCTTATCCTCTTCCATCTTTTATAATTATATATACTTCTCTCTCTCCCTCTCTCTCTCTCTCTCATAATTTTTGTTATCAAATAACAAAGATCACCAGTGGAGAGAGAAACTAGCATCAAAGCTCGAAGTAAAACAGAAAAGTATGGGGAGAGCTCCTTGCTGCGACAAAGCAAACGTCAAGAAAGGTCCCTGGTCACCTGAAGAAGATGCCAAGCTTAAGTCGTACATCGAGCAGCATGGGACTGGTGGTAACTGGATCGCTTTGCCACAAAAAATCGGTCCTAAAATCAGTCAACCCTACCCCTTTTAAGTTTCTTTATGCATATAGTTTGAATCCGTACAAACTGTAGTGAATTGTTAACAAATATCTTGTTACTCTTGGGTGTCTTTTGTATCAGGTCTCAAGAGATGTGGTAAGAGTTGCCGCCTAAGATGGTTAAATTATCTTCGCCCCAACCTCAAGCATGGAGGATTCTCAGAAGAAGAAGATAACATAATCTGTAACCTCTATATCAGTATCGGCAGCAGGTATTAATTTGGTCCTTCAATCACTTACACAGACAATAAATTTATATCTCAAAAGCCTATATATATATAACTATCGGCAGCAGGTATTATTTTGATCTAGAATAAAATGGATCCATTTAAATTTCTACCAATACAATGAATTTATCGGCGTTATTACTGATTAAAAGATTATTTGCAAGAATAGGTGGTCAATAATTGCAGCACACTTACCAGGGAGGACTGATAACGATATAAAAAACTACTGGAATACTAGGCTGAAGAAAAAGCTTCTTGGTAAGCACCGCAAAGAACAGCAAGCTCGTAGAGGTTGCAACCTTAAGCAAGAGATGAGGAGAGGGAATCAAAATTCGATTTCCATGGTTCCTGATAACAGAAATAACGAGAGCCCTTATTGGCCAGAGCTACCTGTGCTTACACCAATACCTTACTCAAACGAAGAAAACCGGTTTAACGACCATGCAGCTGTCAGAAAGTTTCTTATCAAGCTTGGAGGTAGATTTTCTGGAGATGACGACCATGTACACGACGGGACAAGTCCTCAGTTTCCAGTTGACATGTATTCAAATCTACAATTCTATGAGCAGTCCCCTAATATGCCCCTTTCTTATTCAGCGGATGCCTTAAACAACTCCGACTCACAATATGTGCATAGCATTTACAATATAGATGGGACTGATTCGATTGCTCTACAATGTCAAAACAACAATTTGCAAGCGGAGTTTGGAGAAATGGTATACAGCAATCCAAAGAGGTTAGATGGCTTGGAGTTCTTTCACGGGGACGACATGATGATGAATGATAAATTTTATATGGCTCATCGTGAAACCATTGGATGGGGTGATATGAGCTCTCTGGTTTCTCCTCCTGTTGGTCCAAACTATGAAGAAATTCAACCAGGGATGCCACAACAATATGCGTGCAATGACCCGAGGTATCCTGGAATTCCGTAGAAGACATGTAAATGGATAGTTTCAACTTGTAGCAATCAATGGGAAGACTGGTGTTGGAATCTCAGAGGAAACCCTAATAAACTTATTTAATGATATGCTACCTTTCTCATATGTCTAATCAATTGATATTACTGTTTTTTATCCAACTAGCTTGTCCGTTCATGGGCTTTTTTTTCGCGTTATTTTCAGACTAAATTTCTTATGAATATGGAGAATTAGGGAGTTGGGAGCTTCAAGTTCATATATGTTGTAGAAGTATTTCGGTGCAGATTTTTGGTTCATCTCAACCTTCATGACTGTGTTGTTTCCATTAATTGGGCTAGTGGAGATGATCGGTTCCAAAAAAATCTTACTCATAAATGGTACGTGTAATGTGTCCTTTTTACCCACATACATCAAGAACTTCATTAATTAAAGCGTAGAGATTATTAGTCACACATCAGCTCGTCCAAGATCCCGGGAGGCGCCTAGAATGATATATAGATGCCTCTATGACCCAACTTTCTATACTCCCGTAATATATATAATTAGTTAAAATAACCTGAGATCTCTGCCAAGCACTTCACACATTTCCATGTAGTGTGCTTGTACCTATGCTCATTCTATTTCTGTAGTTTTTTTTATTTTTTTCCTGATGAAGTACGGCTTGGTCTCACTCAGTCCCTCACTGTGCTCTTCTAGGTAACCGATTTTCCTCATTAGGAGCCGGGAAAACTAAGAATTTACAACTTCGGATGTAATGCTCTTTAGTCTCTCGATGAAGTTGCTTCTTCCTTAGCTGCATTCCTAGAACAGGTATATATTGCAGTTTAACTCTCCAAATGAGCAGAAAAATCAGACCCCTAGAGGCCAAGACTACTAGGATGGATGGTTAGCTAGGGTGACTACAAATTCAAACAGTATTCATCGTCAAGCAGTGTATTGGAGACCTTCGTCCTTGATCGTCTGCTTCATTCAAGCCTAGCCTTCTATATATTCAAAATTTCTGCCTAACAATCTTGACCTAGAGAACAAATCGTCTGATAGTTTATTAAGTAGAGAATCTGCCTAATTATTTGTATATCATCAATAGCCAATATCTTACATCTATAATTCAACCTATAAATATACACACACACACATGGCTGGTATTACTTTATTTTGTTCTATTACATCAGGATCCTCCAGACGTACCTGCAATGCCTTTAATATATATAACCAAACGAAAGAAATATATAAAATTGGCTAATAATCAACTAGAAAATTACTCTTATCAAATTCTCATCTCTTATGATATTTTTCAATGATTTTGGTATTTAAAACTGAAATTCTGTAATGAAAATGCTTGTTTGAAGCTAGAAGTTCATAAGTTACAGTAGTTTGTTTATACACCATGGTTCATGTAGCCTATCACATTAATTTTTTTCAACCAAGATCAATAATGAATAATGAATGTCAATTTGTTAAACTTTCAATTTAGAACGAGTATTAAATTAAATATTAATGATAATGTATTATCATATGATTACATATTATTTTATTCTTACTTCAAAATTATTTAATCACATAATTATATTTCAGAGTTTCAATCATGATTGAAACGAAAAAACTTTTAAGTAACTGAAAAAATTTGGAAAGATCTCCTCATAGCTGATTAAATGTAATGATTTATAGTTGATTGCAGTTGTATAATGATTATAAATTTAACTGATGTGTTTCTCTTGAAAATGCAAGCCTTGGTCACCATCTTATAGAATTGGTTGACATTAATCCTGAAACAGCTGGTACATGTTTCTGTCAAGCTGCCTCTTTGGCAACTTCTGAAATAAACAAAACATTAAGTCAGGAGTCCTTCCACTTGCCAGTTATGCAAGAAAGAACATATGTGTCTTCTGCTTAAGTATTCTCCTCAGACCTGTAATCTGCAAATTCAAGAATCACAGACCAGTCCTTCATTCAACTCATTGCAAGCCTTATATTATATGATACACACAGACAATTGTTTGCTGATGTTCATTGATGCAGAGAAACAGCTGATTGAGCTTTGAAAACAATATGATAACATTAACATGAAAAGTAGGAAATTGTTTATTATTTGTTTGAAAAGAAAAAGTAACAAGGAATATCCCTGAGGAAAAGAATCGCAACAGAAAAGGCCTCCCGGAAAAGAACAAGATTTCAAAAATTTTGACTTTATTAGCTACCCACAGCAATTCACCAAAACCATCCGTAATTAAGGCCTATGGCAGGGGGCCGCCTCAGCCCTGAC
Source organism: Anacardium occidentale (assembly GCA_026122585.1). Classification (NCBI taxonomy): domain Eukaryota; kingdom Viridiplantae; phylum Streptophyta; class Magnoliopsida; order Sapindales; family Anacardiaceae; genus Anacardium; species Anacardium occidentale. The sequence goes on from JAJEJH010000085.1 coordinate 544,025, forward strand.
AACAACCAAACGACGACTTCGTTTTATATTTAATTACCATAATAATTCTAATTTGTTTATTACATATTTTTGATAATGACACTCACTAAACTGGCAGCCTTGTCCTTAATTTATAATTAATATTTGGGTATTGTACAAATTAGTGAAGATCCCATGAAGGAAACTGTGTTGTCGACTTTTGACGGTCTGTTTAAGGTCTGATGGCGAACTGGTACAGCGACTTCTTATAATTTAGGTACCTATATATGTGATGATCTGATTCATTTGGCTAATTACATAATTAATCGCTTTCAATATTTAATATCAGGTGTACCCCATGCCCCACGCCCACGATGGTACCTTTAATTTTTTTACAAATAAAAATGAAATTGGTTCGTTTATGATGGAACCCATGATTCTACTCAGTAAGTCAGCCATGGCCAACAGGATTGTATTCTCTTTTCTTCTCTTCTGCCGACATATTCTGAACAGGAGTTCACTGAAACTAAACCAAAATCTGACCTCCAAATGCGTGGGAATTAAGACGGCAATGATTCAACTGGACTCGTTGCGATTTCTTATACAAGCTCAAAGATCCAGTTGGCTAGGCTATCAATATTTGGGCCTTCTTGTTCTGTTCCCTACTTAGGGCCACATGGTTTAGGCAGGAACCCAATTTACTTGTACACCAACCTGACAAACCTTAAGAGGAGCCGAATTTGATTTATTTTTTAAATTGAATCGAACTTAAATAAAATATATTTTATTTAATTTGATTCAAGTTTAACTTAAATTTATTATTCATGGCTCAAGTTTAGCTTAAATTCATAGTTTAAATTCATAGTTTGGATTTATAATTTGAATTATGATTCAAACTTACAGTTTATTAACTAAACGATGCTCTTTATAATTCGAATTAAATTATACTGAACTGTTTTTTATCCAAACTGAGAGATGTTCAACCCTAATTCAATTCATATTCACTCCTACTTCTAACACCCACTATATGATATTCAAATTCGATATTTCAAATCCGGACTCACTTGTTTTGAAAAAAAAAAAAAAGGTACAAACTCTTGTTGTCTTGATATTGAAATTCAATTGTATTGTTGGCAACAAAAAAGCGATCGAGTAAAGTTTACTTTAAAAAGTTTTTGAAGAACATCCAAGCTTATCATGTGAAAGCGTTATAAGTAGTTTCATGGCAGTGGAGAGATTTAGCGGAAGAAACAGAAATGCAGGATAATTAATATCAATTGAATATTTGCTAATGAACATCTTCATGTTCTTATCAAACTTGTCGTGATTCTCAAGAGTTGAACCCTTGATAACATAAGTATATATATATATATATCATCTTCTTGTTTATATTGACTCAATACCTAACTATTCACAGAAGCTTGGGGAAAAAGGCATTTGGCTGGGTTTTCCCTCTGTTTTGAGCTACAATTCAACCATCATTGTAGAGCAGTTTTTCGAAGGGATTAAAGTCAAGGTTTTCCTCTGCATTCAAGCTTCCTTTCAAGGGCTTAAACCATGGTTAAAGGTTACCAAATTAATGGATACACAATGGAATATAAAGGAAAAAAATCAGCATCATGGATGCAACTTGGTGGCTACGGTGTTAGAGTTCTTGCCTCTGAGCCTGGCTGTCTCTTCCCCATATGCAAAAGTTTCTACTCCAGCTTGGAATTGCGGGTCTGCAATATGGAATGGATTATTTTCAAGATTGGTGGGATACCTAGTTTGGCTAGAATTTGGATTAGAATGGGCTGCATCGTGACTTCTTACTTGGATTGTTTTCTGGGCTTGGTTCTCTCATGCTACTTATTTCTTGAGTAAAAGAACTTAAGACTTAAAGAGAGGAAGGACAATTGATTGACGGTTTTGTTTAAACTGTTCTTCATGAGTATTCATGTATATAAAGTTGACTTTTAAGAAAATCGGTCGAAGTTAAATTAGACTCTTGTTTTGTTGTTTAATTTACGAGCAATTTTTGTCGCGATGTTTAGGTTGTATCAGATTCACCCGTTGGTTTTCTTTTATATATTCTTTTATTACCAAACAAAAAAAAAAAAAAAAAAAGGCATTTGGCACTTCATGCCTGAAATAGTAATTTTTTATTAAGTCATTGATAATTGTTGTTATGCATTATACGAACCTTATTCTTGTCCGGATAACTTCTGCTAATTAGAACTACAATTTGCAGAGTTCATTTATTTAATAATACATGTTCATTCTCCGGTCTGTTTTAAAGTGAAAAGTTCCGTAAAATCTCTGGAGCTTGTTCAGAACTTGTGTCAAAATCACGTTCTTTTTTCTCTTTACCTCTTCTACTTGGTTCTCAGTTCGACTACATATACAAAAGAGTTTCCTCTTACCATATCCTCACTCATATATAATGGAAATCTGGTTATAAAAATAAATATAAATTTAAGAAGCAATGAAGAAAAAGAGCCTAATTTGTTCCTGCTGATACTTTCTGCATATTGCCTTCATACAAAAATATTCTGCCGACAGTAATTCTTCGAACGCTTTGTACAAACAAGAACCATCAGCAGATCTTTTAAATGAATGGTCTAGTTCCACGTCCCATTGGATCCTCTTTTAGAATATCAATGAACAAACCAAAATTCATTGACAAGGCTATTTCATTCCCTGAAAAATAAAAGCCGTAAACAGCCAAACATTTACTATTTTGATTCTAGATTATTGTACCTTTTAAAAAGATTTAAGTCAAACCTGCCCTCAGTGGACCTCTGAATCTGGAGTGCTTTCCTGGTACTCGTTAGAAGTTGTATGTACATCTTTACAGGAGTTCTCATTCCGAGTTATGTGTTCGGCTTTACACGAGCCGTGAGTTGACGGGAACTGGGAATAGGCAGATCGTAACTGTTCGTAAATCTCTTCCATCTTCCCATCCTGTTGATCTCGTCTATCCATCTCCATGAATACCTGTGAAAGACTAAGACATCAAACTTGGTAAACACAAAAGAGAAAACGCAAGCCACAGAGAGAGAGAGAGAGAAGCATTTCTAATGAGTACCTGAGCTGAAATCTTCTGAAAAGATGGAGAAAAACGCTGGCCACAATACGCATTAAATAGAAGAGTTCCAATAATCAGTGGAATAGTGAAACCAGATGCAACTGTTGACCGTTTAATCCCAAAGACCCCAAGAGCTATAATTTGGGTCAATACCAGTGCAAAGATTGTTGCTTTGTGTGCAATAGGCCAGTACTGCCCCCCACTTTCATAATTTGTTATATATACGTTGATAATCTGAAAGATACATTTTAAATTTGACAAAGTAAAACAAAAATCTTTATAAAAACAAAACACCACGACAGCATTCAGTCGAAACCCACTAATTGTCCTAAACAGTCCCAACTTTTCACTCCTTGACCAGAGAAAGTGACATAAATGTGGGACACCCCTTCAATTTGTTTTAAAAAAAGGAAATCTTAGAGCAGTTAACGTGGATACTACTTTTCACGAAACTGCACTTGGATGTGAGCTCAATTAGCTATTTATGCCTCAGGAGGTACCATGAATTTGCTAAAAATTACCATCATTAAATCCTCATCTAATTTTTAAATAAGGAATTTGTACGTGATTGCCAAGTAGAAAAAGCAGAAAATAATATTGCGCATCATTTCAGCATCACGTAGCACTTTTTATAATCAATAATTTGACATGTGTTATGCTAAGCAAAGCAATATTGGAGTTCATTCGTATTTCATTCATGAAAAAATGCAATATAAGTGTATCAGCGCTAGATTCCTCCTAAAGAATGACAAATTTTTGTAACTATTGACCTAGAAACAGCGTGCGAGCTGAATAACAATTATTTAACAGTCCAAATCCATGTATGTCCAGAGCCACCAAGTCCAACTCCATACAGCTATAGGAGGATATTCAAATATGAAAATTCTGTGACCTCAAGGATACATGCAAGGAGGACAAAAATGATAGATGACTCCTCTTGCACACACAAAGACAGATTATATTAACAAAGAAGCAAAGCACTGATTGGAAATACACACCTGGTTCCGATATATGAGGTAAGCAAGTAAAAAGTATATCAGCAAGAAGGGCAATATTAAGGGTGCAAGTATCGAACAGACAAAGCCAATGAGTGCAAACAGAAGGACTCTTGGAACTTCTGTATGATAAGGGAAGGATAAAGTGCCATCATGTGGATCTTCTTTAATTAGGAATATAAATTTTTTCAAAATGTTGAACAAAAGAAGAAGAGGTTGCATTATTTCCACCGCTAAACTTGCCCACCCCGATGTTAAAACATAGGTCATAAAGAAGGTAGCCTGCAAATATTCATACACCAATATTATAGTTAGAAATAATTTTGACATTTGATAGTTACGTAGAGCAATAACGGAATGGAAGTCTTCTGTGTTATGATAATTCAAAATTAAGGTTGGGCTTAAAATCACTCGGCAACTTCTAGAAGCTTTGTTGCAATAGTCAATTACGAGTTACCCAAAACAAGTACTCAACTCACTAAAGAATACGCAGAACTGTAGCATATTAGAATGTATTAAATATGTAATCAAAATATTCAAGAACCAAGGCAACGGAACCTGGATCGGCACAGCTTCAGCGAGTTGTTTGGGTATGTCTTTTACACTTGAAAAAACACTCAATTGCCCAATAATGGACCCTGATAAGACATTAACAAAGAAAACATTCCAAATTGTGAAGTACAAAACTTTGATGCATGTACTCAATTTCCTCCCACTATGTGAAACAGATCCCTCGATGGTTGAGAATAGCATCATTGTTGGTGGAACAGCATACATGAACAGAATCAAAACCACACTTGGCAGATAACCAGTTACCACCTGTGTCACGAATTTCCTGCATATAGCACAAGGTAAGATCAGAAGCCCTGTCTCATACACCAAATCCTCTCAGCTAAACTGCTTCTATGTTTTCTCTAGAAAGTATGACAAATTGAAAAGAAAGAGAGAGAGCAGAGAACCCTGGAATTTCAATAATCCTTCGCATTTCTGTTAGTGAAATGTCACCAACAATATATTCTTGGATACTTGTTTTCCTCCATGGTCATTGTTTTCAATCAGAAAATAATAAAAAATAATTTAGTGAACAAAGGAAAACTCAAGAGTCTAAAACGTTCTGACTGCAAGAGTCATCAGCACTACATAAGCACTTGTTATAGAAATTATTGAAGGAAAATACATGTAAAAGAGCATTCATGCTGTATTATATTGATCATTGAAACAAAGCAAAACCAGACATGAATCCTATGTGATTGAATTAGCAAAACAGTTCCTACTCAAATACAAGACTTATGTTTTTATATCCACATATGCTATGCATTACACAAGGTCAAGAATACTAGAGTACACAAAATCATAAAATCTTTAATGCGAAGTACACTGCAAAAATCTTGGTGTAGTATTTCTAAGCTAGATGGCATTATGTGCTTCCCTTCTCCCATCCATCCACAGCACATTTAGGCCTCTATCCGCCAAAACAGAAACTAATATATTCATGTCACACTAATATAATGAAAATCAGCTAACACATGGAATCAGAAAGTAAAATCAATATAATTTTTCTTACAAAGTATTGTCTCTCTATACGTGACCAAATACTTAGATATTCGATTGCCCTGAAACTCAAGGTTAAGTTTTTAAGTGCAGCATGTTTAACTTTAACAGTTCAGGTCAAGTTCATAAGGGCAGCATATTTAACTTTGATACTTCTTAACCATATGCAACAGAAGCAGATAAGACATAACTATAACACATGTTACAGGATGGTCAAAAATACTCATAACACACGTACAAGAATATATTGTCTAAAATTTTTACTTACTTCTTAAAAACTCCTCGCAGAAATGGAAGTGCATGTGATAGCTGATCAAGTTGAGTCAAGCCTTGTACAAATGTCACAGGAATAAGAAAAACAAACATAAACACAACAGCAGCCAGAAGTGTTACTATTTTGCGAATCCAAAGTTGTCTATATGGTATGCACAGGTTTGACCAGAAAACATCGCGTGGTTCAGGAGCCATTTCAGTCACCCATAACATGGGATTTGCTGATTGAAGAACCTCTGAAGCAACAATGGTGTTATAGCGAGTCTTCAAGAAAACAAAGGCAGTTGCATGCTCCTGTTGGAAGACCAAAATAAGTTACACCAGAGTTTCTTTTTCACTAAGTCTGCCATCTCACAAACATCATTACCCAGAAAATAAAAAAATAAAACACCAAACAAACAAAACACAAACAATCAAATAATCAAAAGAACGATCATAGCTGTGAAAAAGCATAAACAATTACTATTAGGATTGAGATAATATTTGAAGATTAGAATAATAATTGAATTGATGATTAAAGTTAGGATAATAATTGAATAACTGAAGATTAGGAATGTTAGGATTACGAATATATTTAAAGATTAGTATAATAATTGAATAATTGAATATTAGTAATTAGAAGAACAAAAGGAGACAGCATTGAGGCAGAGGCTACGACTTTGGGAGGAGTAGGCATCTCTTATTGCCATTATTATTCTCTTTTCCTTCTACTAATTTCAGAAACAATTTGCTGGTTTTATGTAGATATTGGAGTGTTTGGGGTTGATTTGTACAGGTTCCTATCACAATCCTTTCATTAGATATAAGATCAGCTAATCCAACAGGTCAAACTATGTGACTGTCATAATATGCACAAATTCAAACTTGGATAAACCAATTTGAAAAATGTTTAAGTACAAGTTCAAGATATTTCAGGCTTTTTGCACCACAAAATAATTCTGTCACTTTTATAATTCTTAACCATCACCGAAAAAGCATAAGTTTTAATTCATAAACTGAATAAAAAACAATACAACACCCACATGACTTGGGGAGACAACAATCCAAGAAGGGCATTGGATACTTTTTATAAGATTTAATTTTTGGATTATAGTTACAAGTATCAGATCCTACATGAATGAGAGCTATTCTATTTGATTACTTAATAACTTTACTCTCTACAATTTAAACTACAATGCAGATAGATATGAGGCTGAATTTGATCCACATGCAAATCATTCAATTAACATCAGCAATGCACATCAGATAGCATGCTAGAATTTCATTATTAATGTTTGGCCATTTCCAGCTTAATCTTTTGGTATTACTGTTATTCAACATTTTTAAAATGTACAACATTGACGACAGCACAATATGATTATTCAACCCAATTATGCCCAATTTCTTACCTTCTCTGCAGCTAAATCCAGAATATCAAATTGGACGTGCCGCTTATCATTCTCTGTTTCATTAGAAAGAATGGTAAAAGGATTTGAAGCTACGCCACAAAGATGGCATGGGAATGAACTCTGGTTAGAGTTTTTCTCCAAGGAAACATGCTTAAACACATTGCACATAATCTGTGCATCATTCTGCAAATAAAACAATGTCAGGGAAAGTTTAGAAAATGTCACAAACTCCTGGGAAATAATTCTCTTCTCTATTTTATAAAAAAAAAAATAACACTAAAACAATGGAAATTAATCCTTTATCCAACAAATTCTGCCACCATTGTTTAAGTATAGTCTGACTTCAAGTATTTCTCCATCGAAAAATCTTAAGGAGATGCACACCATTAGTTTTTGAACTGTGCTAGACCGATACACCATTTGATGTGACAAGTAGCTTGATGCATAATAATTCATGAAGTAGTTCTTCACTGAGTCACTGTATGATTGTTCAGGAGACCAGGGAATGGCACGAACAAGAAGTGTAAAGTGGCTTGGATTCAGAATAGATCTGGTAATGTATGTCAACCTCATTTTAGTGATGCTTTTGTATTCCTGAGGAAAAGTAGAATTGATTATAAAGTGGTCGAAACATACACTAAGTACTTACTAGTTAGAAAAATCATCAAATGGAAAAATCATTCAAATAAGTGCAGCATATTAGGACAAGTACTGGTTCTAAGTTCTTACAAAGTATAGGAGAAAACAAGCTGAGCAGGATACAATATATAATGCAAGACAATGAGCCCAAAGCCTGAAAAAAAAAACAACCAATGAGTAAGCACTTTCATCTTAGGAAGTTTACTAAAAAAGTCACAATGGTCTATTGACATCAACAGAGTAGCAAGGTTTAACATCATTTTTCTACATATCATTTGTTTTCTTCACAGGCTCCTACAGCAAATAAACGGAAAAGAAGGAGAGAAATTCTACAGAATTCTACAGTGAACAGAGAGGAAAGCTAGTTCCATATTTTTATTTTGAATAATTGTATGCCTTACTACGTGAGTATCTAGAGAATCATTCAATAGAAGTATTAAATAACAAACTGTTTCTATAACGTAGTTTAGTAAAAGAAAATATAAAGCATACCATTGGGAACCTTCTTTCACATTTGCAATTGTGAATACCTCCAGTGATTCTGAAGAGATATTCGTATGGATCATGTCTTTCCCATAATAATTAACTGGAAGCACTAGAAAAATGCAAATCACGGCAGCTATGCAGAAGACTCGGATGCTGTTTAGAAGAAATAGCAGTAGCAATTAGAGAAACCACAATGGACAACAGTGGAAACTGACTTTAAAAGCATGGAATCGAGTCTGTAAGTCAACATCAAACAAACCTTACATAAGGCTTTATAGCAGTGCAAAAGTTTGTATTTAGAATAGGAAACTTCTAAGCCAGAAATGCAAAATATAAGCAGAACTATAAAAATTCAGTCAGGAAGGTAAATTAGAGGTGCACAGTGTGTAGAACAACCAATGAAAGATATAGTACAAAAAATCAACACAAAAATTACATTATCTTGTCAGCTAAATTAGTCAAGAAGACATATCATTGACAAATCACAAAATTAATAAAAAAATTTCAGTGTTTAAGTTTTGGACAGGATCAAGTCACCTGAAAACGACTATTCTGATAAAAACTACAGCATCCATGCCACCAAGCTCCAATAACTCTGCTTCAGTTGTTTCCCATGCCTTCAATATCCAACTAGGGGAGGGTACAAATCTCTCCAAGCTGAAAGGGTCATTACGTCTTTCAGACATTGAAGCAAGCTTTTTACCGAAGTACACACTAACATTGCTTGGTTGTTTCCTCAATATAGAGTACAGCGACAACAGCGATACAGTTATGGCTATATTAATTCCAGCAGAAGTTAAAAGAGCAGATATATTCATCTTCTTCCCCTCTAGCTGAAGCCTTCATTAATTATCAAAGCATCAATATAACATCATTGGCTCCTAAATTTGTATCTCAGTTAATTATAACAGAACTCTTCTCCACAATTCAGTGTCTTCTAAACTGCAATAAAACATGAGTCTGTATAATATCAGAAATACAACATGCAATTCCTTCCTATTCAAAGCAGAATTCAAGTTTTTTGTGCAATGTTTTCACCTTAATCCAAACAATTCTTTCTTTAATTACAAATAATTCACTCTTAGCTTAAAAGCTTTGTCTGAATTATAACCATAAAATAAAAAAAACAAAAACAAAAACAAAAAATCAAATAAATGCAGCATTAACTCAAAAATATAATCCAAGATACGGAGAGAAAAAAAAACACATAAATGATGATTTACAAAACTAAACTCAATAATGCATAGAACGATAAGGATCAATAACAAACCTGAAAAGTTTTCAGAGCCACTGACGATTACAAAAGACAATCCACATTCAGAGATATTAAAGTCGCACGATCCATCGAACAACGAATCCAAGAGAAACTTAAATCCCATGGTCACGCTTTGCTTGCACTTCACATGAACGAATAGCATTGATTTGAAACGAGAGGAATTGAAATGAAAACATTGGTGAAATTTAGAAATAACTTTGAAGTTTGGTATGATTTCGTTAAAATCGTTGTTAGGAAGCAACGCGCAATTTGTTTTTCATACAAAGATATGAGGGGAGAGAGAGAATGCCACGTTGTTTGTACGTCTATTCGATTTCAGATTTGCGGGGACTTAGGAATAGTCACGTGGAAGACCACGATAGAATATTCCAGTTAAGTCAGATTTTGAAGGAAGGAACCGCCTCCTTGTTTAAATAAGAAACTGTCATTTGGTACACTCATCAGTCACGTGTCATTTGAATTTTAGGACAAAAAACATTGTCGATTAAAATAACAATTATTAAAAAAAATATATTCTTATCTTAAATTAAAATTACTAGTCTGCCATGACACCAGAATCAGCCACCACCATTCGCATTGCCACCACCATTCGCATTGCCACCACCACTCACTAATTTTGTCCTCTGATTTGCTATAATTGCCTCCAAATCGAGGTTGATTTCATTGAGATAAAAAGATAAAATCAAGATCGATATAAGATAAGAACAACAACATATTATACTGCCGTCAAAATGAGTATATGAGATTGAGATGGATGCCTTCTTCATCTTTCACGATGTCCTCCCATGAAATTCATTAAGGACGCGTGAATAGACTCTAGCCATCATCATTAGACTCTTCAATTCAACCTTAACCTCTTTTCTTCTTTTTTTTTTATGACAATTTTTCATCCATTTCCCATACCTTTGGTTTGTTGCATTTTTCTCTTATTACCACAATTTTGTTTTAGTTTAATATAAAAGTGCACTTAATGGAGATGACTCATGTACATACGGAGCAAAGACGTGTTCCAATGATAGGGCTAAATTAGATCCAAGTTATTAAGATTAGATTAAATGAATCAAAGTTCAAATCAATTTGATATTCAAGTTTGAAACAAACTCATACCAGATCCAATATTAAATTGCTCCTTAATTAAATTCAAACTTTAGTTCGTTAATCTCAAATTGACTTTTTTAAATTTAAGTTAATTTTGAATTGAATTTTATTTAAATTCTATCTGAATCAAATCCAATCTTATTTATAAGATAAATCCAAAGGGTTGTCTACTAAGTCTATGTTATTATTCAACTAAATCAAATACTAAATAAACGATATTAAAGATTTGATCTGGTGATAAGGGTAATGATCATTTAAAGTAATGGTCAGACTTTAAATTGTTTAATAAAACTAATATTCTTTAATTTATTTAATCTGTGATTACAAATTTAAATGATTATAAACTCTCAAATTTAATCTGTTTGGTCAGTTAAATTGATCAATTAATATAAATAAATTTATCTGATTTAATCTATTTGGCCAGCTCAAATTTATCAGTCTAGACCCATGAGCAAAGTGTTAGAATTTCGTCTTCCAGGTTATTGTGACGTAGAGATTCCTCGTGCTGCTGGCTGCCTAGCCTGCTACTAACACCATCAACAATGTAGGTGCTTTGTATAAGATTAGTTAAAATCGAGTATGTCGTTACCACAGTCGAAAACAATAAGGAGAAATAAGCTAAAATTTCCTGGGTTAATGGATATTTAAAGTTTGCTCCATCATTGCTAATGCATCACAAAACAAGACTATGCATACAGTAACACACACACACACACACACACACATATATATATATATAGTGGCAGCAGACATTATACGTCGAAGAACTGTAAATTTGGAGGTTGACTTAATTAAGGAACTATAAAACTCGTCAAGAAAAGAAGAAGAAGCTTAATCAAAGGGTGACAACTGAATTGTCTCATGGAAATAGGCAGGCTAGTTTAAGTCTGGTTCAGGATCATATGGCAATAACATGGAAACCCACTTGCCGAGGAGAAGCCTCCTTTGCCGCGAGCAGCTAAGGGCTTTTTTTCTTGAGTTGATGGACTCAGCGAATTCCTTGAGACGTTTCAGCGCAACTTGTATTGTTTCTTCACATGTGTTTGCAAAGCAAATTCTGAACCAACCTGGTTCACTGGAATGAAAAGAAGACCCAGGAGATATGTTCAGCTTAGCTTCTTTAATAATTTGCTCCCAAAGCTCTTTTTCTGCCTCAAAAGTGTTAGAAACCAAAAGGTGGCTCATGTCTACCCAGCAAAACAAACCAGCATTACTCTCCAGGTAGTTGATTCCCGCAGATTTAATGCCTGAAACCAACATTTCCTTTCTCTTCTTAAGTCTTTCCTTGTTTTCCTTCATGTATTTGTCGGTGAATTTCTTGTCTGAGATTATTTTTGTAAGTAAAAACTGTGTTTGAGAAGAAACAAGGCCAAAACTTGACATTTTTGTCGCCGCAGAAACAACTGTTTCATTGTTGGAATATATCATTCCAACACGGAATCCTGGAAGGCCTAGGTCCTTGGAAAGACTGTAAACGATATGAATGCGACTCCATAAATCAGTGTGTTCAAGGTTTTGGTCCATTACAGCCTCTATGATACTTACAAAACTAGGAGAATCAAAGACTGTGCCTGAGTAAATTTCATCGCTAACTATATGGACTTTCTTTGCCATAGAGAAGGTAATGAGATAGTTGAGCTCATCTCGAGTCAAAGTTGTTCCTAATGGATTTGAAGGGTTCGTTACCAAAACTCCTTTAACTTCTAGGTTAAGATTTTTGGCTTGTTGATAGGCTTCTTCCAATGCAAACATGGTTATTTTGAAGCCATTTGAACTCGAGCAATGTATTGGAACTATTTCGGCGCCAGTTCGCCATTTAAGATCTCTATCAAATCTGCCAATGTAAATCGATAGTATTTTTTTAGTAAACTGTTTTAAATCGGAGTAGAAAACTTTGACCATAAAATAAAGAAAAACTAATCAAAACTAATAAAATTATACCCTGCGTAGTAAGGAGTGGGCAGGAGAAAAGCTTCGCCAGGGTCAGCAAGGCAAAACATTAGAATCTCATTAGCTGGAGTTGAACCTGCAGTAAGCACGAGGTTGTCTGGTTTAAAGTTCACTTTGTTTTCTCTTGTTGTTGCCATGAAGTTCACCAATTCCTGCACAAATCAGGTTAGAGTTCAGAACTCTTATGTATGTCAATAGTTGAAATAGTTTTTCTGAACTACGTAGCTGACCGTTATCAACTATCAATTCTAGAAAGTTACCTTCTTAAAATTTGCAGAGCCATGATAGTCTTGGAAGAGAGCTAGTTCTCTGAATGTTGAGTCTCCATTCGCCCTTTTCATCCCTAATGCATCTGGATTGCTTGCAAGCCAAGACTCAAGAAGGTCAAAAGAAAGCTGCAAGAAACAAGCATCTATTAGTTGAGATCAGCTTTAACGTGAGTATTTTGTCGGTCTAGTTGCCTATGAAACGCCCATTTCGGGAATATAGGCATGACAAATATGTCAAAAAACAAACTGACCCTGACGTGCGCTACATACCACATGCGACAAAAATACTATCTAACAGCTTTTTTTTTAACTATTTAATTTGGTGATGAACTTATTGTTAACTCACCTGATTCTCTGCCAATCCCATCTGAATGATTCCATCAGAATTGTTAACTTTATCATATCGGTCGCTGTCGTATTTCTGCCACCCGAGAAAGTAAGAAGAATCTTGACCATGACACAGGCTGCTAGCTTTCTTAGATAGCATTTTGGTAGTTGCAACCGCACCGGCTTAGTGTTTTCTGGAGTGTTAAACTTTCAAAACCTGAGTGGTATATTTGAGTAGAAAGAAGTGTCTTAGAAGTGCTAACGTCGAAAGCTCTTGAAAATTAGGAGACTGTCATTATCTAAATGAAATTATCAAGTTCGAAAGTACAAGCAGCTCTTTCATAGGAGAAAGAAAGAAATCAAACCATGCTTGTATTGACAATTAACAATCACATGGTAATTCGACAGGCTCAAAAAACTTCATTTATGGCTGAAAAATAGAAAGGGTACGTACCTTCTTCCTAATGGATAGCCATTAATTCCCCAATAACTGTTCTTTATCATGGTCGCTGGGTAGCTTTCTTTATTTGCAGACACTGGCTGATAGGGCATATAAAAGTTGTGCTTATCCATCCATGGACCACATGCATGGCGCTACAATGTTAGAATTTGGTCTTATTTTGCAGAGATTGGTTGCTAAAAAATGGTATATATAACTGGATATTTCTATTGCGCCTTGCTACGTGGCTTGATTCTACTTCTGTATATGAGCAAAGTGGTCCATGGGCCATCTCATGATTAACTATGTTGGGAATCTTTGGAAAGTGCAAGCTCGGCCCCAGGACTTGAACAATCAAGTTCATATATTTATGCTTCCAATCTCATTTCCAACCCAGTAACTGAAATATATGTATATGATTGTTAACGAAGAAAGAAAATATCCAGGTAAGTCCTGCCTTTCTGCAACCAATTCACATGCTCCTAATAATTAACAAACACGTATATATACAAGTTCATATACATCCAAGAGATTTCTATCAACTTTCTTTTAAAACATCAGTTGAGGATTTATTTGGGATATACTTACCCGGGCGGGATTTAGGATCTCGTATATGTATATGGAGATTTAGATGATGAACAGTCAATATATAGATAAGAAGTTGGTAAAGTTTTTTCTCTTATTTCCAACGTAAAGTTAATTTGAATAATTCAAGCCTAATTAATATATTCCATCATAAAGCATTTTGTAAGTACAAGCAGAGTTCACATTATGATCGTAAACAGAACGTAAAGTTAATTTGGATTGTTGTTGCTTTCGAATCAGTAGCAGTACACAAAAAGTCGTCCCATGTCTTTCAAAGTGGATGGCAGAATTATTGAAGCAACAGGATAAGGCTAGCTAGTCTTATATGCTCCTTCTGCAACTCTTCGTAGTGGCACAGAAATTTAAGCATGGCCCCTTCTCAAGTGACACTTGCTTCTTCCACCCAAATTGAAATTATGTCACCGCCCAGAAAGTGCAGGTATATTCAAGTTAATTTGCAAAATCAGCACTTGGAAAAGTTTTCCATTTACGAGAACTTTAAAATGAAAACTACATACTGGGATTCCATCCTCATATACATGATGTTATAGTCAACGAAGAATTATGAGGTCATGTGAAAATTCTGAATTTTACAGCCTTAAAAACCAAATTGTGGCAGCATTTTATTGAACCAAAAGAAACATAAATGGTTTGTCAACTGTGACAGCCAACATGACACCCATGTTAGGTCGTGCTTCATGTCTCACTCAGCACTACTATTAATCTCAATTTGCTTTCTTCTTCCTCAACCTCTCAATCATGTAGACCCCCACATGAGTTTTCACATTTTTTTATGTCATTTTTTAGAGAATATATATCTTAAGTCTTCCGTGGAAAATATTATACCAAATAACTAGCGTCTGCTATTTTCCTACTTGGACACTAGTTATAGAGTTAATTCATTTTGATTAAGCCACTATAATATATATATATATGTGTGTGTGTGTGTGTGTGTGTGTGAAATTCAGATGATTTTCCAATACAATGGAGTAAAATTTTTTGCCACTCTGTTGAAATATTACTGAGGCACGAGACTGGTCATGCTACTATGTATGCAAACTGATAACTATAGAATTATAATGAAACATAATGAAGAAAAAAGGAATTTCAGACAGAAAAGAGCCCATTATATTGTTCCTAGGTTCTCCAAATTGTCTTAACTAGAATTATTACATTACTTTTATGTTGCTTCAGAAAACAACGGACGCGTTCTTTCAATTTGGTCGGCCATGGAAAAGAAATTATATGTAACGCACTTACCAGCAAACCCGGGCTAGGCTATTGTATATTTTTCTAACTCAGGCCTTTCAAGATGGCCTGTCTGTCCCCTGCTGATAGCAATACTTTCAAAATTCCAATGATTCATGTTGAAGTTATTGACGTTAACACCTTCAGACTCTAAGATAAGCATCGACTTCAGTTAGGTAAAAGTGGAAAACTCAGCATGCAATATACAGAGGAAATACGTGTATCTTCAATGACAACAAGGTGCGGGAATATGTGATAGAAACACAGTTTTGCAGGTTTCCAGGTTTCTCCAGGAAATACATATCTTCATGTCCTCTGCAGGTTTCCTGGAAAAGAGGTGTTCACCGATGATTTTCGAGGACAATTTCAAGAACTGTAAAGTAAGTTTTAAGGTGCTATTATATTATACATTCACTTTAAAATACAACAGTGCTTAAGCACAACTTGGTAAACAGTTGAATATTTAATCCAGGAACCAGTAGACAGTCCAAATTGGTACTTCTTAATCCTAACAACTTTTGGCCTTTCGAACGCCCAGTTTCAGTTTAACAAACCATAAGAAACAAACAGTAACCAGGAAAAAAATAAGTATTGTGAGAACAATACACAACACTTTCTACACCTAATCAACAACTTCATCAAAAACAAACAATTATGCTTCACAATAAAAGTTTGCAGCGCCTTCATTGGAAAATACGATAATACCCTCTGTAGAGTCCCTGGTCAAATTTGGAAGCTTATTGTTAAGGTATCTCAGAGACAAGTAGAGAATACTACAACAGAAGCAAAAAAATTTGTTATCTATGGAAGAGAAAACTTGATATCAGCCACAAGCACAAGACCCTTTAGGCTGCATTTTCCATCAACGTCCTCTATAGGCTTCAGTTTCATCTTCTTTTAAAGCCACTAAACATGCATCAGGGCGGACGTGCAATATTTTATAAATACAAATATAAAATATAAGATCGGCAAAGTCTATCATAATACATAAAAATAATATATTTTCCATCTATCTGTAAGGTGTAAGTTACATGCCACAAAAACAGACTGATTAGCTTTCTTATCAGGAAAATTGACCATAAAATTGTGCTTGCAATTGTCATACATTATTTTATCTGTGTTTCAGCCGTCTCATGCAATCTCCACGCATGAATAAGTTGACAATAAATAAATATACTAACAACTCAATGCAAATCTGAACACAGTAGAAATAAACCATAAGTAGCACGTTGAGCTGAATTCATCACCCCTCTTGACATAACTGCCAATCTACTAGCATTTTTAAATTATCTTCCAACTACAACCGTTGCATGGTCTCAAAATGAACTTGGATAAAATCCCTTTATCTTAAGAATACAAATTTTTTTTTTTAATACAATAAATTTTTTAAAGATTTTAAAGAGAATGTCTAGTGTTAGTTCTGTGCAATTGATGGGTTCCTCACTACACTATAACACAACACCATGAAAGTATCAACATTGGTCTAGCAAATGCCTTCGTTCAAAAGGAATGAGACCGAGATATTAAACGAAGGGACTCATATTATTTTAATTAAAAATAAGAGTATTTTTAATTTAAAAATTAATAAATATAGATAAAATTGTAATAAAATTAAGACTATATCTTTTAATACATAAGACATCAGTATTGGTAATCAAAGATAGATTATTAAAGTATTATATTAGGTAATTTTTAATGGATCGGCACTAAAAAGCTCATTTTTTGGGTCTGAAAATGAAGAATGAATCTTTTGTCCCTCAACCCAATCCCACCTCATTATTCTCTCAATAAAAGTTTAAAAGTCTAGTTGTTCTCTCTCAATAGAGGCTTTGAACTCTAACTAGAAGGCAGAGGAAAATGGAGACCAAAATTATAAACGAAAACCCCTAAGCATGCCATTGGCTATTGAAGTTAGGGTTTGTAATTTAATTATTTATCAGTTGAAAGAAATCGCGAAAATTAGGGAAATTCAAATTTCTGAGGAGATGGGAGAGGAAAATCGAAACCTGAATAAGATAAATTAACCAAATAATTTTTTAATGTCTAAAACCAAACATCACCTAACAATTTTTTAACATTCGGTAAATTTTCAGTGGATTGGTGAATATCCGAGGTCCAATATTTGTGAAGACCCATTACATAGAACGATGTAGTTTTCTTTTCAACTAGCATCAACTAAATAATCGTCATTTATGCAGTGTTGGCACTAAAGAACTCCTTCTTAGGGTCCAAAAATAAAAAATATATCCTCTGTCCCTTGGCCCAATTCCACCTCGTTGTTCTCTCTATAGAAGTTTAGAACCCTAATAACGAGACACGGGAAGGCGGTGCAGAAAAGAATTCATTAAAAGCCAAAATTATAAAGGAAAAACCTTAAGCATGTCATTGAGTTTTGGAGCTAGGGTTTGTAATTTAATTATTATTACTTGAAAGATAGTTGACGGGGATTTCAAATTTCTAACAAGATGGGAGCAGAAGATCGAAGTCATAATAAGATAAATTAACAACATAATCTTTTAATATCTGAAGTCAAACATCACTTAACAGTTTTTGGATACTGGGTAATTTTTAGTAAGTCGGTTTAGGCCAAACACTTAATCCCCCTCGATGTTTTCCTAAATTGCAAAAGCGTTAATATCAACTTTTTAAAACTTAAACAACTACTCATAAAATATTTTTCATCCAATTTTATCAATCTTTTGGATGAAATAACCAAAATATCTTTAATCAAAGAAAAGGAAAAAATTATAAAAATAATATTAAAATGATAAAAAAAACTTAATTGAACATTAATAAAAATATTAACATTTATAAAAAATACAATTCAAAAAATATAGAAAACTAAATCAAGTGATTATCATTTTTTATCGTTTCTGAGCATCATTAATAGCAAAAACAATCAAATCTGACCACTTTCACTAAAAAAAGATCGTCAAATCTGATTATCTCTGTAAACAGAGACCATTAAATATAATTGTTTTATGCAAACGAAATGATTAAATATGATTATCTTGTGAACTAAATTGTCTTTTTTATATGATTAATAATTATAAATTTATTTTTTTATTATTTTTATAATTTTTTTATTTTACAAGACAAAAGATACTCTATAATCATTAATATTTAATGATTAATAATTAAATTTAATATTTGTTTTAATCAATGGGTAAGTTTTCAAATTTTAAAAAATTGATGGCCAAAACTTTCTCATATAGAAAATCTCTGGTGTGATTAAGTTAGTGGGCCATTGGTTTATATACAAGGTCCAATATTTGGGACATCCGTTATGTGATACCTTGTCCTTTTCTTTTTAGGGTCTAAGAATTCCTTGACCCTCGGCCCAAGCCCACCAAATCCCACGTCCTGCTCTCTCCATGGAAGTTTAAAACGCTAACTGGGAGAAAGCAAGGCCGTGCAGAAAAGAATTCATTGAAGGCCAAAATTGAAAAACCCTAAGCATGCCTTTGGCATTTGTAGTTGGGGTTTGTAATTTAATTATTATCGGTTGAGAGAAATTGTTGAAATCAGGGGTAGGAGATGGGAGGGGAAGATCGAAGCCGGAGTAAGGATAACCCATGGCAGTCCCCAAACGGACCTCATCAAGAGAAAAATGACGTTAAACTCTGGGGAGTTTTTCTCTTCAGTCTAATTGGCGCCACTGCCACCACCTTCGCGGTAATATTTTTTTATTTTTGTTTTATTATTTGTAATTTCTATTGGTCACATTTGTTTTTCCTTTAATGTGAAATAAATGTTAGACTTCAACAAGTTTGCTATTCTATGTACTCAAAATCATGTAACTCATATCAAATTTATTGAACAAGTCAGCCTAATTTGTCTTGTTTTGCGAATCACTACTGAGTTATTGTTGTTTGCTTGTAAAATGATATTGTTGTGGGTTGCATATGTGGCTATAAATTGTAAGATTTGGTTGATTTTTGGCCAAAAACTCATTGCTCCATTGTTTACTTGTCATAGTTCAAAACGCCCAAACTATAAGAAAATGTTGTATGTAAACGATTTAGCTTCCTGGTTAAGATTTGGTAGTGGGCTTATTTCCGGAAATCAATTACCATTTGTTGGGACCTATCCTGCTAAACACATTCGCTTGATGTTTTTAACAATTTGACAGGTTAGTCAGCTGCGCAGGACTGTAGATTGGTTCTATTCTCAGGTAGACATGTGTGCTTTTCATTTACCATCTGATTTAAGGCCTCTTTTCTCTCTGTGACTGGAATTATATAGGAATGTTCAAGATTGGAAATATAAATTCTTTTTAGTGAATGTTGAGGGTTCTTATATTTTTCTGTTTCTGGAAAAATTCATAGCTGTAGTCAAATTCTGAGGAATACATGCACACAAGAAGTAAAGTATCACAATCTTAGGTTGCAATTTTGTCACTATGTCTACAATTTGACAAAATTGAAAGGAGAGTCTCTGTGTTATGGCGTTTGTTTTTTTGCTCCATAAATGATGTTGTCGTATGACTTTTGGCAACAAGTGTTTTATTTCTCAGTCTGATTATGTTTTAAATACACCACAAAAGTTAACCAGGTCACAGTCGTCATGGAAAGGGGCAACTGGCAGTTCTTTCCGGTCATCTTTTCAGGAGGAAGCTTGGAGAAGGTATAATCGTCGAATGAGAGAGGAGTATGAAGAAGAAATGGAGAGAGTGGTGAGTTTTTTCGGTCCACTTGGCCAGTCATCATTGTGCATTTAGCACAACTGATTCCACACGGCCATCCTTATATTAATTCTTTACAGTATGGTCCTTCTTCTCTTCTCAGGAGCGAATAAGGCGTATGCAAAGTGTGTTCAACAGAGAGAGGAACAAATATAAAAGGAGCTATGAGAGCTGGACAGAAAATAATGGAGGTGCTTATCATCACCCCTTCCAGCGGGACGATTGGTACTGGAAGGCAGATACGTCCTACAGAAATCAGAGGACTAATTACAGACAACCTCCTAGAGACAGTGAAAGTTATTCATTATCACATCACTACTCCATTTTGGGTCTTGACAGGTAATGCTATTGTTACAAAAACCAGAAGGGAAAGAGGTCCTGCTTTTCTACTAGAATAATTCATTGTGGAGAGAATGGGCTCTGTTTCAGTTTTCATATCCAACTAGATAGATTGAACGTGAGAGTTTATATTGTCGGATAAACAAGAACTATTGAAAATTATAACACAAATAAGTTAACTGATTGTTTCTTCCTTTCTGGAAATTTTAAGAACATGTTTTATTTATCTCTGGAATTGTTTTGAAGAGTTGAGAATATGTCAACATCCAACTAATCTCTTGGTGTAAGTAGCTTTATGTGTTTATATTGTGATCATAAATTTATTTCATCTTTCAACTGTCCTTTTATACCTGCTGCTTTCTAGTTAGTAGGAGGGTGAGTTCTTCCCATTTTTGCTTCTTGAAATGGATAATTATATGAAAATTTCTTCCCAATTAACTGGCTTAACGGAATAAATATCAATCAATTAATGATGATCTGGATGGCTTTAATTCTGTTCAGATTCTTGTGTAAATTTCATTCTTGTGGAGGGAATAGTTCACTTGTAGTGTGTGAAGAAAGCATGCTCTGAAGTTTGTGACACATTTTACAAGGCCAAACCTTTGAATTTTTTCCATTGTGACAATTTTTTGTAAATCTAAATTTAAGAGTTGTTATTGAAACTTGAAGCAGAATGAATGAATTATTAGTTTATTTTTTTACATCTAAATTATATGAAAAATAAACTTTGCATGAAAGCTAAATGTTCACAGTTGACTTCAAAGTTGTACTTATATTGTTTATGGTAACCATTTTATTTATTTTTCTTTCATGTCAATAGTATACATGACCTTGTAGGCCCACAAATTTTTTTAATTATAATTTGTTTGCTTTAATGGTTCTTGATAATCGTATACATCTCACATGTGTTTAATTGCACAGATCCAGAAAAACTCCTTATACAGAAGCTGAGATTAAGGTATGTACTGTATTAAGACTCATTCCATATTACTGTTAGGGAATTCTTATTTGATCCAATGCTTTGGTTTGATATTTTTTTTTTGGTAATTCTTTTGTTTGATATTTGATTACTGTAATTTGGTATTCTAATAGATTCCCACCTACAATTATTACTAAAACACAACAACCAACAATACTAATCCATAACCATATTCATCAACAAATGTAAATGAAGAAGATGAGTTTAATTTATTTATCTCACTGAGCATAAAAAGAAGCAGTATACCACCTTCTGCTACAATCAGATCACTGTGACTCCCTCAAATCAGCTAACTAAATGGAAACTCCAGCCCTTCGTGGTGTCAGTAACCTCCCTAACATAAACCTATCCATAAGAATATGCTAGTTGTATTATACACAGTGGACTGACGCACCCAATTGGATGCACAAAATATTTACACACCTGAAGAATATTTACAGCAGTGATCTCATCTACTTCATTCTCTTCCTTCCACCTTGAATAAATCAAAGAGAAAACTTCTGAATACTTTGCATTTAGCACAAAGATAAGATACAATTCCATGGGACATTGTATCTCTTGGTCCTAAAACCTTCAAGGCCAATTTCTTTCTGCTCTTGGGACTTCCCACCATGCAAAATAGTTACATGATAGCCCGTCTTATCCAGATTCTTGGCAATTATATATGCATTCTTCTTGGTGTTAACAAACACAATTGTTGTCTTATTTGAATGAGCATCGAGCAATCTCTGCAAACTGGGAAATTTCTCTGATTCTTTTATTATCATGTGTTGAGATGTCAAATCAGTAGTCTTTCCAGTAGTGTCGCTCATAATCACTGCAGGATTCCTCAAGTATTTCCTTGCAAGCCATTCCACAAGAGGAGGCATAGTAGCACTAAACATGTAAGTTGTAAATCTTTTTCTCATCAAGCTCCTCATCCTTCATTTTCAAATTACTGGCATTGAACTGTCCCTCCTCCCTTTTGATTCAATGGGCGATGTCAACTTGCTCCCAGGTGACTTTTGCCCAAGATTTCCCAAAGTGTCCATCAAGAAAAATCTGTTCAGGAATAAATGAACCTGTTAGAGGTTGATTAAATATGATTGGTGAACCCATTTTGATTCTCGGGTCGAACTTTGGGGCACCCAACCTACTTTGATCCAATTGGGTTTGGGCCTTCATGAACTTACTCTAGTTTGGTTTGGGCAGTGGGCAAGATTTAAGTGATAATAGTTGTTCATGTTGGACTTTAGAGGTGAGTGATTGGATTTGTTGGGTAAGTGTTTGAGTTTGAGTTGGGGTGGATGGCGTTGTGCAATTTGGGTTGGGATGGTATGGGATTGGGCTGGTGGGGTAAGTGTTGGTGGTGGTTCTCTAGAGTGGTCTGAGACCATTGAATTCTCCCCAGTCTATTGTGTCTCATCTTGCTAGAAGAGGCATTATAACCTCTGTCACTGATGTTGTCTCAGACGGTTTTTGGTGGTGGTTTTGCTAGAGTTTTTCATTTGTCTCGTCTTGCTTCTTCAAGTCCTTCAAATATCCTTTTTTTTCTTCTTTTTTTTTTCTTTTGTCTCAGCACTACTGTCATAGTTTTCCAACCCTAAATCCCAATTTTCCTTGAAATCTGATGCCACCTTGACCATTTCGAGATCAGCTCCAGTCATCTCCATCATCAAAATTCTTCCTCGACCCATGTTCTGATTTGGGGAACTCATAACCCCAATGTTCTCTTGAAGGAATTTTATATTTCCTGAACAAGGTTTCTGTTTCTAGGTAATCCATATCACACTCTTTGCAAGCTCTTCTATCCCTTTTCAGGTTGGTGACTTCCCTCTCTATTCCTTCCACTCTTAACTCCATTCAAGAATTAACCACTCCCAGAAAAGCGATCTGACACCACTTTCATAGATTCCCACTCCCAATTCTTACCAAAAGACAACAATAAACAATACAAATCCACATCCATATACACGTGCAAAAGTGAAAATGAAGAACATGAGTCTGATTTATTTATCTCACTGAGCAGGAAAAGAAACATTGTACCACCCTCTGATAAAATCAGATCACTTACTCCCCCAAATCAGCCAACTAATTGACTGGCCATTTGAGCTCCCAGTAACCTCCCTAGCATAAAGCTATCTGTAACAATATTTTTTCTCCCCCTCTTTCCAACCTCTCATTTCCCTTTTTATTCCCTTTCTCTTCTAACTGCCCAGGAATTTCCTTGATTTTCATCTGCCATGTATCCTCACTTTCCCAAGTGGTCCTGCCTTACTTTTGTGTTGTGCCACCACCCTGGTGTACAACTTAGTCTTAACATATTCCCATCCGGACTATATATCAGGGCATTTTTTCTGTTGCAGCTTTATTAGAGATCAATAATTTCATACTTATTTCCTGTAAGGTGCTTAAAAACTTTGTATAATCAAAGTTACAGTGGTCAAATCCAACAAGTTGTTCCTACTTGAGGCAATTTGACATGTCATTATTGAAAAATGTCCATATCTTCACCATATCTTGTTTTTGGTTGTTTTAGAGAATCTTTCTGGACTTTTAGATCCCTTATTATGTCTTGTTAAGTTTTGTGATTGATGACAACATAACTCTGGTGTCTGTTTAGGTTTTGCTTTTAGTGGAAGCCAGTTATTCCTCTTTTGCATACGTAAATTTTATTTATGCCAGAATAGCAAGACAATGAAGCTAATTTTAACTGTGACTAGAAATTCAAATATTCAACGGATTGGTAAATGGTTATGTTAAAACATTTGTTAAAGGAAATCTAGGTGATCTCTTTGTACCGATTAAGATAAGAGCTTCGAAGCCAAGGGTTGGGCTTAGTGGAAAAGCCCTTGGTTTCCACCAATAAGTCAAGTGTTAAAATTCGGTTGAGTCAGACCTGGTTGGGATACCATATCCCATTAAGTTGTCTGGTCTGGAAGTAACTCCCAGTTTAGAGTTCAGTGAACATGTAGAGAAACTCCAGAGATATTCGGGTATCTAAGAAGAAGATAGAGGGAAGTCTCATTAACTGTTAGTGTCCTGCATTTTTCTTTTGTATGTCTAATATGAACCTTAGAAGAATCACGTCTCAAAAATTACCTATTGGAATTAAAGAGTTTAAAGTAAAGTTGAATTTAAATCGAATATATTTAGATTCGTTTTTTAGTTCAATTTAAACGAGTTTAAAATGAATTAGCCAAGTCTGAATACGAACCTAAACCCGAATTATAATTTTAAAAATCAATGAATACGAATCTGAATATGAATTATGCGAACCGAATACGAACACAAATTCGAACTTAAATTAAAAATTTTTTAATTATATTTTATTAATTATTTGTATTAATTATAATTTTTAATAAAATATAAATATAAATTATACGAACCGAACACGAATACGAATGTGAGTGTGAATCAAACACGAACCCTGAATTTTATTATACAAAAATTTGGTAAACACGAATCTGAACTGTACGAAACAAGTTTAAAGTATGAACTTCTAGTGTGAGATTTAAATAACTTTAAATTAGAGCTAAATTCAAACTGAACCAAATATGAATAAGCACATGTTCATATTTGGTTCAGTTTGAATCTAACTCTAGTTTAAAGTCATTTAAATCTCACACTAGAAGTTCATACTTTCCGATATGAGATTCAAATTTCATACCTTGCACTTGGAATCCTAACAATGTCTTTCTTTCATGTTGTAGCTGATAAAGTACTAAGATTCCTTCTTGATCTTTGCAGACAGCGTTCAGAGCTAAAGCAAAAGAATTTCACCCAGATCAGAACCAGGATAATAAAGGTAAGATGTGATCTGCTGTCATAAATGAAAATCTTGTAGTATGGTTTTATTTACATGAAATGGGTATTGAAGTCTATTGTTTGAGTTTTGTTGCAGAGGCTTCTGAAGCGAAATTCAAGGAGGTAATGGTCTCCTATGAAGCTATAAAGCAAGAAAGGAAGGACATGAAGTGAATTGACAAATGTGCTACCCTGATCAAAGCAAAGCTCCAATATTTTAAACAGTGTCATGCAACATTTTTCCTGATAGTATTTAGTTATTGACAGAAGTTACAAGTCCTTGGGAATATAATTTTCCTGGAGGAGTTCGAGCATGAAATATCGGTATGTATGTATAATAGCAGGTCTTCTTGTTGAAGAGAAAATTATCATGCGTGCATAAGCTTGCAACATGGTCAGCTGGCAATTTTCTTACCCTTGTAGAGAAAATAATAATCTTTTCTGTTATGCACACTGATTATAGTTGATTATACACATTGCATTACAATTTTTATTCATAATAATAATAATAATAGTCATTGCTGGCGTAGGAAGTGGTGGAAAACAACTTTCTTATCAACGCTTTTTTTTTAAGTGGGCATGTTTTTTTCGTATTTTCCTTGGAAATTCTTGTTTGCTTAATAGAAGCTTCTACTTCACAAGATCATATTCAGATTATAAGTAATGTTTGTACGGTATTTGGTGGAAACCCAATATGGAAGGATAAGCCTGGGCTTAACTGTGCTGGAAAATGATTTTATTGGCCGGATGTTCAAGGGAAGCTGAAGCCTCTTATTCCTATTTTTCAAGTATTCTTGGAGTAATAAAATTATGTAATTTTCGTTTTTTTATTTAAATAATATATTATTATATGATTAAATATTTTTTAATTAAAAATAAAAATAAATTAATATATCGAAACATAAAATATATACAAAAATTATATAAATATAAAATTGTTATTTTGGCTATAGAGTCTTTGTATAGAGAGGTTGATATAATCTCAAGGCTTAAGAATTAAAAAAAAAAAAAAAAGAATCTATATTAAATTTATTTTATATTATTAAAATATCATTAAAATAAGTTTTATTTAATATCATAAATATTTTTAAACCGATACAGGGTTACATTTAAGTCTAAACCGATTGCTCACGTATCTTTTGCAAAAATGATGACTGGGATGCGCCGCTGGTTTTACTAATTTATAAGAAAAACAACATTTTCCCGCCCAAAGTTTGCTTAAATGACAGGTCCCACTTATAAAAGTTAAAAAAATCAAATATCCACCCAGTTATGTGAAAGAGTTAAAATACGTTCGATAAAATTCAATAATATTAATATTAAATTAAAATTTAATATAAATAATATTTAAAATAAATTTAAAATAAAATAATAATAAAATGTTAATAACTTAATAAAAATTAACAAAAATTTAAAAAATAAATAAATATTTAAAAAAATAGTCATCGTTGTTGGTTACGTCAGTGGTGACTACCTTTAATCTCACTAAGTAATCGAAAACGACTACTTAATTCTATTAAAAGTTGGATCTGACTGTCTCCGTCATCAAAGAAGATAAAAAACTGTCTAAATACTTAACACTAGTAGTTTTTGACTATCTTAGATGGCGAAGACGATTAGATTTGATCATCTTTATCAGATTTTTAATAGTTAAATTTGGTCTCCTCCTCTATCGTAACATTCAGATCAGGCTATTAATAGAATTAAATAGCCTTCTTTGACTATCTAGTGAGATTAGTAGTGGTTACCATTTTAAATATTTATTTTATTTTTTAAACTAATATTAATTTTTATTAATTTATTAAATTTTAAATATTATTTTATATTAAATTTATATTTTAATATTTTTATAAAATTTATTTTTTAATTTTTATTCAAAAGAATAAAAATACTCTTTCAACTTCGGTTAATAGACGAGTATATAGTTTTTCAAACTTTTATAGGTGAGACTTGTCATATAAGGAAACCTTTCGTGGCAATCGGTCGTTTGGCTAATTTACATCTACTGGATGTTTGTTTTTTTGCTTGTGTCAGAAAATGAGATTTCCATACTACAAAAATAATTATGTATTTTTTTCAGATCTGAGTGTTTCAGCATCAATTTGCCAAATATTTACATTCGGAGAAAAAATCAAGACGCTCCCAAATTAGTGCTCCACCGTCTCCATGATTGGTGGCGTCATAAACAAGTCGACAGGTGTAATCCCCACCAATCAAATCTGTTTATATTTCCATGACCACAAACCGCAAAAATAATTGCAATTTGACCGCTTTAAGCACATCCTATTACGTTGAAATTCAATTTTTAGACTGAATTACGCTTTTCCACCTAACCGTTGGCCAAAACACGTTTTTTTGCTTTAATATATAAATTACATTTTCTCATCTAAAATTTATCGTTAAAAAACTAATATTTTAAAAATAAAATATTAATTTTATAATTCTAAAATTTTAATAAATTTTAAAAAATAACCCTTTCATAGATTTAAATTTATCATTTTAATTTTAAATATCTTACAAATTTAAAATCATGTATTTTAGTTATTGCAATTTTAAAAACCTTAATTGGTTTTCTAAATAATCACAACACGTCGATTATTTTTTTGAGCCTCACAAACGATATATCAAAAGCTACACATAGAAATTTCACTAACCAAAAAAAAAAAACTCATCGACATACGTTAAAATTGATAAAATAATACAATCTAGATCACTAAGATACAGAGAGAGACTCAATATGATACAATTCACGGGCAAATAGGGGTGCAACACATACAAAGACTAAGTCTAATGACGATTTGTGGGTAAAAAAAGAACCGATGAATTAGGTTGTCACAAAGTAGATGAGTCAAGGGATTAGATCACTGCAATAAGAGAGATAAGAAATTGTGTATGTAGGAGAGAATGAGAGTATGTGTGAAGTACCCAGGTGGCTTCCAGAGTAAAGGACGCAAATCATGGTGTTTGTAGTGATGATGAGAGAAAAGAAAGTATTAATAAAGTAATTTGGTATTATAATTCTTTTTATTAAGATAATTAAATTTTAGACAAAAATAATAATATTTATGCATTCGAAAATGAGAAAAATATATGGAGTTTCAAATGGGGTGGGAAGATGCAAGTCACTCAGATTAAATTTGTTGTCTGTTCGGTTGGCTGGACACTGATTTATGGATAACGGAGACAAACCAAATCCAGAAACCCACCGAGCCGAAATAGACAGCCCCACATGCCCATCAATTCACAACTCTTCAAAGCTTGCCGTTCACATACAATTTGCAAGTTTTCTGGACCATCTGATCATAAATACTTAATCAATTTCCCCTCAACCATGTGCCAACAAAACTGTAATAGCGCCTTCAGTTCAGTGCTTCCAACAATTTAGTGCCCTTCAACATGTGCAGTCCCTCGCATACATACAATACAAAGATCTAAAATATCAGTTGTCCCATTTGTGAACGGTTTAGAATTGGCACTAAGGCTTGCTATGGTGATATCCAGCTGCATTCCAACCATAAATTTGGTGAGCCAACTTTGAAGTGGCCCACCCCACGTCTCAAAATCAGACAATACTAGCCCATGTGCTTAATCATACCCATCATTAATGTGCTTGGAAAGCAACTTTAGTAATAATTTACTAATGATCTTAAAACTTTCCTGTACATTGAAGCAATTATGTAAATTTTAAGAATGGTCAAAAGTGATTGTGTAGGGAAACAATTGAAAAAAAGCAACTACTTGAGTTGAACCACATACATCACCTTCATTTATCTGCACATTCTATTTTCAGTTTCCTAGATGCTAACATCCAATGAACATTAATTCTCTCTACCAAGTTCCAATATTGCTTTAGATTTATTTTGCTTTGGATTGTTCAAAATCATCTACACCTGAAATGGAAGGCAGACCAGCACAACAACCACCATTCCCACCTTCTCTATAGATGAAAACTTACTATTGAGTTCATTGTCATTGATATAAAATATAGAGCAATGTCACCTTATAAGAATCTGAAAAATCTCGGTTTTAACTGGAAACTTATTCCTCTTTCTTGCTCAAATTATCCACAATTAAATCAACATTCTCACATCAATTTACTGAAAAAGAACAAAAGCATCAAACTATTGTCCTACTGTAACTACTAAAATTCCTGTTTGATGTTCAAACGACAATTTTTCTTACAAAAGAATTGACCCAAGAACAAAAGAATCAACAACAAAAGAACAGAACAGAAAAAGGGAACCTAACAAATTTTACTGAAGAGCATCACCAGCATCTGATGTCTCTCTCTTTAGCCATTCCTCTGTTGATATTAACACAATTTTCTTTCTGTATTGGGTGGTGGTAGCAGATTTTGGACTTGCAGGACAAGCAAGAAAGGAAGAACTCACTTGTCCACAATCTCCTCACAGATGTTCTCTTCTGGCAATACTCACATTTCGTGTCCACCCTGTAAACTATGCTTATATTATCCATTGCCTACCAACTCTCTAACTTCCCAATTAATCAATCTGCTCACCAATTAAGTCTAGACCAACCAACAGGAATGATATCCCCTGAAATAGCAAGAAGTAAAAATGGATACCCTGAGCCGACAAGAGACTTCTAGCTGAAGCTGTTAATAGAAGGAAAGCCAAAGTTAACTCCTTCATATATATCCTATTATGCTTCTTCTTCTTTTTAGAAGCTTTTTGTTCCTGTTGTTTCATTTCCAACTTCACTTCATCCAGATTGGGTACTGAGCCCCCCTTCTGATGTTTTGACTCTTTCTCTACCAAAGAAACAAGATCACCCTCGGAGGAACGGCCTGATTTCTTTGTAACAACCCATTCGTATGCACTTCCAAGCTGAAATAGGCCAGAAATCATGGCATTGAACTTGGTGACTGACATTGTGTTCTCAAAAAGAAGGTAAGGGACAATGAATGGAAATGATTTTGGAGCTGGAAGAATATTGAGAAATGACATGGTGGCAGGAATATAACAAACAACCCAAGCAGGGAGCTCAGCTTCGGGTATAAACATTGTCATAGGCAGAATTATGCAGAAGAGGGTGAAAGAATAGAAGGGTAGGATCAGTTTCCTAAGGAGGAAAAAAAGAAAGATTAAATTGAATTTCTTCCACATGCTGATCTGCATAAAGCAAATTACATAATGATATTAGTCAGTTATGAGAATCTACATAAAGCTGAACGCATAAATATGGATAAAATGCTATAAAAGGCAACATTTGTTTCAAAAAATGTATACCTTGGATTTGATAATATCAGGCAAACATAACCGAAACAACTGCATCGGTCCAGAATGCCATCTGTGCTGTTGTTTCCTATAAGCTTCATAAGATTCTGGCAGTTCACACTGGCACTGTGGCGCACAAAAATAAAACAAACCATACCTTTAATAAAAAAGATTTACAAAGTGAATCAATAATATACTTTACTGGCATATCTTGAGATGGAGTATACCTCGACATCATTGAGGAAAATGAATTTCCAGCCTTGAAGATGAGCACGGACAGCAATGTCCATGTCCTCAACAGTAGTCCTCTCCATCCACCCTCCAGAATCCTCCAAAGCCTTAATTCTCCAAACTCCAGCAGTCCCATTGAACCCAAAGAAATTTATAAACACACCGTTTACTTGCTGCTCTACTTCAAAATGAAATGCCAGATTTATATTCTGCAGCCTAGTTAACAAATTCTCATCTTTATTCACAAAAGACCATCTTGCCTGAACCAACCCGAGGTCCTCGTTATCCTGTGATATAATATCAACTCAAGCATTAAAATTTTCACTAGCAACAATGAGAGTTCAATTCAAATAAGTAAATTCATTTAAAACAGCAATAACAAATAGTCACCTTAAAATGAGGGACAGTTCTTTTGAGAAAATCAGGGGTGGGTTGAAAATCAGCATCAAAAATGGCAACAAATTCATAGTCTTTGACATAGCTACAATTCATAGCACCCTTAAGGTTACCAGCTTTGTACCCATCTCTAATTATTCTATGCCTGTACACAATGTGAGCACCGTCTTGTTGCCACTTCTGCACCTCCTCTTTAATCATAGTTTGAGTGGTTGGATCATCAGAATCATCAAGCACTTGAATCAAAATCTTTGATTTTGGCCAATCTAAATTACATACAGCTGCAATTGATTGTTGATAAACCTAAACCACCACATTTGTCTTAAGTCAAACACTGGTGCAAAACTTAGACAAAAGCTCAAATTTTCGAAAAAAAAAATTACCTCTCTTTCGTTACACATAGGGATCTGAATCAGAACCATCGGAAAGAAACCTTTGTCACCCGTTTCAAGATCTGGGGTGTCATCTTGTTTGGCAATAGGTTTAATTTTCTTAAACCTGATCCAGAAACAACCCAGACATAAAATAAGTCTATCCAAGCTCTGGATAAGAAACAGAACAATGCACGCATTGGCCAAAAACTGAAGAGGAGGAGCCAGATACTGCACGCGAATCAAAACCCATCGAGAATAAAGTAAATCAAACAACCCCTTGATGCCTAATGGGCTTGTAAATATGTATTCAAGTTGTAGTTTTGGAGCACCGAAATGCCAGCCTTTAAAATACGCCGAAATTTCAAAAACCAACAAAAGCACTGAGAGCCAAAGGAACAATTTTATGCAGGAATAAAACCTGCTCTTCAAAGCTCGGTTCTGGGTCTCTCTACCCCTGTCAGTGTCGGCGTCGGTGCGGCCGGAGGCGACACGCCGGCGAATGACGGAACCGAGAGAGAAGAATGCAGAGGCAATGGATGTTAAACAACCGGCGGCCTTGTGAGCCTTTAAAAGAAGAACCCAAGTGAGTTGCTTGGCATTTTTGTTACGGGATGTATTCTTGTCTTTTGAGATTAAGAAATCCTCTTCATATGGGGCTTCAAGTTCGACCATTGACCAGTTAGGATTCTCCATCTTCACAACAACAGGAGTACCTCTATGAGACTCCTTTTTCCACCAAGCCATGGCCGAGCTTTGTTTATTCGATGTTCCTTGTTGGATTCTTAAGAAAGGCCGTAAAGTTTTAAAAACGACAGGCTAGAGGATGGATCTCATTGTGAGATTAAACAAGATGTTGATGACGGTGGTGTTAAATGGGGATGGGAACACAGAAAAGAGAGTGTTGATGTTGT
Organism: Anacardium occidentale; assembly: GCA_026122585.1. NCBI lineage: Eukaryota > Viridiplantae > Streptophyta > Magnoliopsida > Sapindales > Anacardiaceae > Anacardium > Anacardium occidentale. The sequence continues at coordinate 576,511 of JAJEJH010000085.1, forward strand.
TTGTCCACAGAGTTGAGAGAAAAGTAGATAAATATATAATAAAACAAAAGAAAGAAAGAAGAAGCTCAGTCTTCGCCCCTTCAATTACAGCTAGCTTGGAAAAGAGAAAAGAAACATCAAAGATGGAGACTTTCCAACGTCATAGAAATGGAATAACAAGAATAAACGTATTATAATTAGTAACAGCTCAACACGTCTTTGTTTGAAATCTCTCCAAAATATACAACAACCCAAAAACACTCACACCACCACCACGTTCTAGAGATCAAAATCGCCCCATCATGTTTTTTCTTATTATTTTACTATATATATTAGAGACTTACCAATCAAATTTTATCGACCTACTCCTCCTAAATTTTAATAAATTCCACCACCTACGTATTCCCCAGAAACACCCCTCCCCGTCCCGGTTTTCTTCTTACGGCTGTAAATTTTTGGCTGTACATGCGGAACGTGTAAGCGTTGATCCGACTTTCCTCCGGTGTGGTCTTCCTTGGCCTTTTACTCATGCCACTCATAACACGCGTCAAAACACGGGTGAGATGATGATCGATGACGAAACAAATTAAGAAAAAAAAAAAAAAAACCGAAGTGATGTTTTCTATTAATTTTATAAATAGGATAAATAAGATTTTACAGAGAGTTCGTAGGAAATCCATGCCGTCGCTTTGGATTTAGATGTGCGGATGAGATTGAGAAGAGGACGACTAAGTGTCACCATTCAAGCATGGGACTTGGATTCATCTCAAGAAGCCTGGGGTATCCCCTCCGTTGTTTCATACCATTAAGTTCGTCCAGTAAAAATAAATCGAACGGAGTTTAAATATTATTTTATAATAAAAAATTATGCAATTCGATTATAATTTGAATATGATTTGAATTTATAGTTATAAAATTAGATTCAAATTAAATCAAAATCAAATTTAAATTTTTTAGGGTTTAACAAACTTTTATGTAGATGATTTGAAAAGTTTAATTTGTTAGCGTAATCAAATTTATTTATTTATAATAATTATATATATTATAATTTATTAAAAACATAAAAATATTTATTATGATTTATTAAAAATATAAATATATTTATTTTTAATTCGAATTTGGAAACACATTTGAAATCCATTTGTATGGTTCAGTTCACAAATTTTCAATATAATAGTTTGAATTTAAGTTTAAGCTCAAATTCGAATAATGATAATTCATTTTAAATTCATTCGAACCAAACTAAAAAAGCAAATTCGAATATGTATAGTTTGAATCCAACCCTACCTAATAACAAGCAAAATTAGCATTGTCTTGACAATTTTTTTGACATAACTTAAATCGAGTTACAAGTTATGTTCAAATCAAACAAATCATCTATCACTATATAAGTCAAACTAAGTCAAACTCTCATTCAATTCTCATTTTCAAAACTGACTAAAATGTATTGGTTTAAACTCGGTTTCAATTCATATTAAACATATTCAAATCATATCAAATCAAATCAAATTAACTTTTTAAATTGAACTAAGTCAATTGTAATCCAGTTTTAACCACGTTAAAACATCATTTAACTCTTGATCAATTCCTAAAACCTACAATAAAACAAACTCCAATGTCTATAGGAAAATATACCATATTATTATTTTTTTTTTTACAAGGAAGAAAACTCATCTAAGCTAGCACCTTTAGGTGAGTGTCATACTTTTAACACTATTTATTTGATGAGTTCATTCATGCGACCATTCAAAATATATTTATATTTTTAATTATGTTTAAGTGTTAATTTGTCATTGGGTAATTTTAGGGCTAGATTCAAACCGAATATATTTGGATTCGTTTTTGAGTTCAGTTCGAACGAGTCCAAAACGAATCGAACGAATCCGAATACAAACACAACCCGAACTGTAATTTTAAAATTCAGTTAACACGGGTCCGAACACGAACTATGCGAACTGAACATGAACACAAACCTGAACTTAAAATAATAATTTTTTAATTAAATTTTATTAATTATTTGTATTAATTATAATTTTTAATAAATATAAAAACGAATTATATGAACCGAATATGAATACAAATACGAATACGAACCAAATACGAACTTAATTATACGAACCAAACATAAATACGAACTTTGCTATAAAAATATTTGACGAATACGAATACGAATCCAAATATGAACAGTACGAAACGAGCCCGAACACGAACATATTATTTTTACGTTTGGTTCGGTTTGAATTCAGCCCTAGGTAATTTAAATTAAATTTAAAATATAATAATTGTATTATCCATTCATAAACTAGCACATAAAGATAGTTGAAAAAATGATTGAATTTTGAATAACTGTATAAAGTTATTTTTATTAGATAAAAGTCGAGGGACTTAATCATGCATAAGATATTTTTAAATGACAAAATCTTATTCATTAATTTTTTAAAACTTAATTACCAAAAAAAAGCTTTTTAATATTTAAACACTCACTGATAAAGTATTTTTCTTCAAATTTTGTTAATTTTAACAAAATAACCAAAATACCCTCAATCAAAAAAATAATAAACTATAATAAAATATAAAATAATATTAAAAATAATTAATTTTTTTAAATAAAAACTAACAACCATCATTGTTAACAATAATAATCATTGAAAAACAAATCAAATGGTTAAAAATAACCTAATTCATGAGATAATGGTTTTTTAATTTTTTATATTTTCTATTATTTTATATAAATAATTTGTTAATTATTTGAATATCTGTATTTAAAATTTTTATTTTATTAATATATTAATATATTTTGATATATTTATTGTTTTTAAAAAACTTTATTTAAAAAATAAAAATACTTTCAATTATTAATATTAAATAAATAATTATTAAATTTAATTAATAAATAGATGTAAATTTAAAAAAATTGATGAACAAAAGCCTTCCTATGGGTTCGATAAAACAATAATTTTATGTGGCGTAACAAATTTGGACGCGAGAATTCACACGCACACTTCTGTCACGGTACAAGTTTGCCACTAGGCCACTCCGTGGGCCATACGAAATTATTTTGACATTCGATGTGACGTCCGCACGCTCCTGAAGTGCGGCTGTGCTGTCAGAGCTCACAGATAGGTTGCCAGCAATAATTGTGTGATAGCAATGGTCTAAAATAGCCTCAGCCCTTCGCCCGGCCACCGACATTTCCACCCTATGTGTACCAGAGTACTGTAGAGGTAATTTTGGAATTTCGGAAGCGGAAAAAGTTGGGCTACAGTACTGGCTTGTGGCATGGCTTACGGTGGTACGTTTTTTGTAAATGTTATGATCATAACTTGTCCATTGAAAAAAATATATATATATATATGTGAAGTTAAAATATTATTATAAAAATAAATTAGTATACAAAAAATAATAAATTCAAATAAATTTATATAAAATTGTAATGTTTTTTATTTTTGTTATGGTGTTTGAGTTAAAATTGGTTCAATAATATAAAAAAAAAATTGATTTAGAAAACTCAATATTATATTATTTGTCAAAAAAATAAAAGAAGAAAATTTTAGTCCGAAAATAGCAGGTGTGATAATGTGTCTTGATGACGTTTTGATGGGTCATCAAAATGCCATTTTTAGATTGGCATTTTAGGGGGAAAAATAAAATTTGGATTGGGCCCATCGATTTATTGCCACCCCAAGTTTTTTGAAAATTTTTAAACATTAAATATTTATTTATTGACTAATTTTTTTTTATTTTTAATAATATTTTATTAAATTAATTAAATAAATTTTTAATATTAAAATAAATAATATTAATATTAAAATAAAATTTAATATAAAATTTTATTAATATAATAAAAAATTTTATAGAACTTATAAAATTTTACAAAAATTATAATGTTTAATAAAATTTGACAAAATAAAATAAAAATACAAATAAAAAATAGCCACTGGTTTTACTAATGGTTGGATTTGACAATCTCGATGATAAAGACGCCTAAATCTAATTACAAAAAATTTGACGAATGCAACCACATTTAATCGTTAAAAATCTAATAAACATGAACAAATCTAATTGTAAAAAATCTATTATCAGAGATAGTAAAAAAAGGTAGACACGCTTGAAAATGGTCGTTTCCTGTCATTTTCGATAACAGAGATATGACGATTAGATCTAATATTTTCTGCCATTGAGATGGTTAGATCTAACGGTTAATAAATCAGATGATTATTGCAGTTGTTGTTAAGATTAACGGTGACCACCATCATTGGTAATGTTACCGGCAACAATAATTGTTTTTTAATCTTTATTTTATTTTTAAAATTTTTAAATATTATATTATATTTTAATTATTTTTATAAAATTAATTAAATTATTTTTTAAAATTTTATTTTAAAAGACAAAAATATCTTTTAGCCATTTAAATTTAATTATTGATTAGTAAATTTAATGATCGACTTTGATCAACAGATGACTATTTAGTTTTTCTAAAAGTTTTTGGATGAAAATTTATCATTTTAGAAAACTTTGGATGGGAACAAGTCGTTTGCCCTTTTGAGAGACAAAATATTTGATAAAGAGTAAAATTTTATTTCACTAAGAGCTCATGCCTAATAGAGTATAATTAATGTTTCATAGTTGGTTTTACCAGAGTTGTTTTGATAATTTTCTCAAGCACAAGGCCTAACAGAGAATAAACGCGGTCATACATATTCTAATATGTTGATTCCAAGATAAAATCAAAGAACATTGTTAAGTCGTCTTTAACGGTGTTTAAATAATTAGATTAGAGAAATAATTATGTTTTAAAATGTGTGGAAAATTGAAACTTGAAAGTGTAATTCGTGAAACTAAAGAATTAGGATATGAATCACAAAATTGGAGAAGATTGAATAATTCATGATGAATTTGTTTTTATTAATTTAAATAATCAAAACAATGTTATATTATTAAAAAAATAATGTACTGTTTTGTAATATAATTATAGAAGTGAATACTTTAAAATTGTGATATAAGACTAGGGTGAAAAAAATGTCCTTCTGTCAAATTTTGGATTTACTTCTTTAACCCTTGGATGCACCATAGGCTATGTGAGGGAGTTTGTACAGTAAAATCTCTCTTCTCTTGTATTGAATATTTGGTTGTCGTCACGTGAATCGTGAGTAACCACAGTAATTTCAAAATTAAAAAACGCAGAAAATAAAGGACAAAGTCACGAAGGAATTACGCACACCCAAAGTTTCCTGAAAAGATTCCATCCAAGGATTTATGAACAGATAAAATTATACCTTTAATATTTTTGAAAATCTAAATATATATTTAGATTATTTTTTTAATATTTTAAATAAAATAATTAGATTATTTTTATAAAAATACAAAATTATAATAACAATTTAATTAAATATTTTAAAAAATATAAAAATTTTAAAAAATATTAAAAATATATAAATTAAAATTAAAATATAAAAAATAATCATTATCGTCGATAATTGAATCATAATATATAAAATAACCTCTTAATTTATGGGATTGTTGGATGTTTAGCAAATATAGTTAAATCAATTACTTTATTTTTAACAGGGATAATTAAATTTGATTACATATACAATTAATCATAATTGAAAACAATCGATAAAACTAAAACAGACCATTTTCAATGTTTTCGGCCATAGTTGATAGCCACCTTTACTAAAGAAGATGGTTTATCAAATGGGGTCGCCAACCAAAAGATTGTTTGGCCTCCTAATTCGATTATTCATAACCACTATCATTCATGACAATGGTTTTGTAATAGTTTTATGAAATTTATTTTATTATTTTTAATATTTTAATATTATAAAATAAAAAATTTTAATTATTAATATTTAATTATTGATTATTAAATTTATATATTAATTTTAATTAATAAATAAATATTTTTAAAAATTAGCCGATAAAATTTTATTTTTGCCAAAAAATATACGTCCTTTCGCCAAAAAACTTGACCGACTAACACAGACAGGATAAGGGACAAATTCGGAATTTGAACGACATCAATAGTTTGGATTCCTTGGATGTGTAAGATGGTCCGTTCCGTAGCACGTGTCGTAAGCAGAGAAGATAAAAAAAACCGCACGTGGTAAATAGAAAAGATACGAAGAGTAAAGACTGGGAAAGAATAACACGTGGCACAGCGGTGACACAGAGGGCCGGCAGTGGGTAGCTTTCGCCGGCGGGGCATGTCGTGCCCGTAGGTGCATCCACTTGGGACTCGGATATTTTGCAGTTTGACTTTATAAGAATAATAGAGAGGTCAAAATCACAATGCAAAGTAGGATACGGGTGTTGAACCAATCAAACCCATGTGTTTTGTGAAGTAAGCATGAGAGCCTTCACCAGAAACATCCCTCTGGAAACGTCTCAAACAAACCAAGCGGAATTTTTATGAAGATTCATGGATGACAGCTCCATTACCTTTGATTTTATTCTTTAGAACTAACCAAATCGAAATGAAATTTAAATTAAAAGTGGACGGCATGACAGATATATCTGTACAAAGATTCAAAAGGGTGAGCTCAACGACAATGCCACAATCGAATAACATCTGTATAAAAAACAGAGATAAATGCTGGCAACCGTGTAGGAAATAACATCCGTGGAGGTTTTAGAATGGAGAATGAGGAACTGGGTCGGTGCTTTTCCAGCAAGGCAGTGCTCCTCTGTTGACTAAAGCCCAGTAGCTCCCGAGTGCTCATCTCATTAGGCCCAGTTAACGTTTATCTATGGGGGCGACCACAAGTAGCATCACAGCAACCGGAAAGTTCGGCCCTTTTTAAGGTCAGCCTCCGATGTCTTTATCAACACTAAATATACTGTAAATGTCACTGGAGACTGCCACAGTGCTTGATGTGACTGCCAAAAAGATCATCAACCATGATGCTACTCTGTCTTTCTTTGTAGCGATTCCATGAGTATCTCTGCACAAACACAAACGTGAATTTCTTGTCATTTTTGCTCATACAAGCAAATCTGAATCTGTATTTTTTTTGATGTAGAATAACTGATGCAGTACGACAAATTGTGCTCTTTGAGTTTTTATAAATTCACAGTTTGTAAGTCTATTTTTCCGACTAGATCTAATTCATTAGGACAGAGATTACCTCCATTAATAGAAACTGATCCTATCATCATCATGGCCACAAATCTAAGACAGAAGAAATGGCCACTATGCCTTAAAGCACAAGGCGTTAGGATCTGAGAGCAATTGAATTGTTATAATAACAATTACTTACCTAAGGGCGACAGCAGCTGGGAAGATAAAACCAACAGAGACAGCAGCTGTGGCACCAGTGAACTGGAAGGCATCCCAGATACTAGGCACAAAATTGGCTCCCACAAAGATAAATCCCATCAGAGCTGCAGTCACTAAGAAGAATCTACGGTTGTCAAATGCAATGGGAATGGCATAGGGAAAAAGAAGTCCATCCAAATTGAGGCGCAGGGAGAAAAACACTATGGGGAAAACAAGCATCAAGTGGATTCCATAGCTTACTCGAACCACATCATCAACCAATAAACTATAGGGAATTTCAAGGTCACCATCAAAATTAGCAAGCACATCATCCAAAGTTTGGTCCCCGAAGAGGAGAAGTCCAAAGACACTGGTAGCAACATAGACAACTGAGCATAGTGAGAGCGATGTCTGAACAATGGATTTCATTTGAGTTGTGTCCTTCAGTTCATTCTCTATCGGGTGAACTGAAAAGCATATTGAACAAGTGGACAGCAAAATAGTTACAAGCTGAAGTAACTAATCAAATGGAATTTAATTATTTATCTATTTACGAAGAAGGTATCTTAACGTGAAACAAAATTTATGGCCAGTTATTTTTCTCTCTTTTTGCAGTCAAAGAGAAACAACTAGTACAGTCTCTAAATGAAATCTTCAAGGATCAATTCAGATAATACAACATCCATACACTGTTAACTCATGAAAAAGCACGTCCAATAGCACCTTGAGTGTAACAGGAACTTCACAAATTTCCATCTTGGACCATAATGCACTTGGTTGGACTTAGCTCTTATTAAGCAAAAGACCTAACTGTTTCAATACACTTACAACTAAAACATGCAGCTATGAACTACCAAGGGACGAGACAGAATATATTCATGTCAAAAGTCACGAAACTTACTATTGTGGTGACAGATATAGGCGGTGACTAGAACTGGGAAAGAGGTGAAAAGCTTCCAAAATGATGCCTGGTCGTTAATTTCAGGCAACAACCGCGGTACTCCAATGCCTCCATATATTAACAATCTAACAATCACCACTCCTGCTGTAATTGCCACAAATGCAACGGCCAAACCCACCGATAATGCTGAAGTGTATTTCAACGAATCTAACATTAACAACAAAATGAAGTACAAAAATCAGTCACCATTACTAAATAAAAATCACTCACCATTACTAAATAATGTTACAAACAGATGGCTCAATGGTTCTATATATATTTAACACGAATATAGTAATTGTAAGTAAGCATATTCATAAAAATTCCACGCAGAAACAAGTAAAGTTTGCTTCCTAGAGTCAAGCCAGTCAGATTAATCAAAGAATAAATAAATAGCAAGGAGACTTTGACAAATTTACCAACGCGCTTGAATGAAATGAGAGGAGCGAAGACAAAGAGGGTAGTCATGAGAAGCAGTGTAAATCGTGCGGTCCACCAATGTTGACCGAACCATTCTTCGGTCACGCCCGAGTGATGTATGCCATTCAACCAAGTACCAGATAACACGTCACCTGCCAGTTCATAAATAAAGATTTACCTTTTAACGTACATAACCAACAAGCCCAACCCTCCAACCGTAATCAGACGGCAAAGTCAAAATTCAAAACGATTAAGGAGCTTCATAATCATATGATAAACAAAAAACATGAAATACCTATAATAATCATGTAAACAACGAGCATTCCCAAATTGTTCACAACAACGAAAACTTGCAATAACGTCCGACCGGCCCCACCGAAGGCGTCCGCCACGAGTCCGGAATACGTGGCTGACTTGCAAGCTCGGCTGAATCTTAGGATCATGTCTATCGACAATTCCGTTAGCCAAGCAACGAATACGATCATAATTAGACCCGGAATTAAACCTAATTGCCTAACGGTTGCAGGTAAAGCCATGATTCCGGCTCCGACAACAGTGGTGGATAAATTAAACACCGCGCCTGAAAAGGACGCCCCATCTATGCCCGCCTCGAAGTCGTCATGCTTTTGCGGGAGCAGGGGCGCTTTAGGACTCTTCCGGTACTTACGCTCGGGCCGGTCGACCGAGGACTGAATTGGCATCTTCTCAAGGACTGGACGACAAATGAGAGCAGACGAACGAAGCACTTGCGCGGGAGCGAGACCGGTCTTCTTTACGAAACGTTATGGATAAAGTATAAACAAAGAATGCTTTGGAAGAATCGAGGGCTCCACGAGGAAGCAACGTGAAAAAGGAAACTCTAACAGAGAAGAACCAATGAAGTGAAGACACGTGCTACCGAAAGTACAAGGGAGGGATGAGACAGGTAGAGGCTAACCCGTTAACCACCAACTAGTTTCTCAAGTTTAACAGGTGGGATTTGTTGGATGGTCGTATTTTAAAATGGAATGATAACAAGCGGGCCCTTCATCGTCTACTTGCCTCCTGAGTTGCAACGGCTACTCGGTTGGTAGTTGGTTGGTGCAGAACAGGTCTCCTTCAAATAAAAGGCAATAACAGATGTCTCTCGATCTTCCTCGGACATGTTAATTGTTTCAAGCACAAAACCCATTTGACAATGAGTGAATTACATTCCCTGTACACATGCATATCTAAGTTACATTCTTATATTTTAAGCATTACAGCATGAGTGTGAAGAGTGACAACTACCAAATCAAGGCTACAAAAGCAGGTCAAAAAGTTGGCACTTTGAACAACTTCGATCCTGTGCAATTGGTTTAGTCATGCGTTACAAACAGGCCTGATGGGCTACTCCAATCAGCTGAGTTGAAAGCTAGGTCACAAAACATAACTAAGATATTGATGAAGTAAAAACGTACAAATACTGCAGCCGACCAGCCCAGCATATAATCAATGTTTTCGCTTTCTTTTAGCATTTTTCCTTGACTTAGTCTCAGGGTCTGGAGCTGATTGTGAAGCTTGCAATTTGACTCCTATGGCAGTACTCCAAAGAGCCCTTTCAACATCAGATGGTGAGAAGGAGTTCCCTTCGTAAACTAATTCCTGAAACAAAATGATATTCCACCATATAATTAATGTAGAAAACTCTTGAGATTACTTGTACCACTACTCTGCCATACCCAAAACCAACAATTTCTAGTTCTATACCCAAATGGATATAACATGTTATCGACCAATGGAGTCCTTTAATATGAGACGTGATCTAACATGCAGAGCAAGATCACCAAGTCACCGCTGTGCTGCTGAATCTTGTAAAAGCATCAGCAAAATTATAGAGCCATAGCCTCCCAAAGACATAATAAGCCCTTAAGTTGGGCATATTACTAATTTGTGCAGCATTACCCTAAAAAATGGCATGATAGCTTCACAGAGTTATACACAATAGGGAGCCTAAAAAGGGATTCGACTCCCAAAGATTGAGTAAATAATAAGATTATCGATAATCCACCTCTTAAAAATAAACTGGAATTACAACCAAGGCACCTCTGAGAGAACTTAGATCAAAACACCATCAAGTCATTAGCTCAAGATTTCTAATCAGATTCCTTTATATACTCAAAACAAAAAACATTAATGATAAATTGTTTCTGTATATAATCATCATGAATATCTTGTCATGAATGCAAACTTCATGTGAAAAATTATAAGTATTTTCCTACACAGATTGTTTTTCTGGAAACTGTGAATAATGAAACAGATAAAATTGCTCAGATTTGCTCTAAAGATGAAGATAGTTAAAACAATGCAACAGAATTTGTAGCCTTCTATTCAACTAGTAACAATTGAATGCACATTTGGATATATTTTCAGAGGTTATCCACCAGAAACTATATGATAAAAATGAACTTTCTACTTTCTATCATCTCATACTTTTTTTTTTAAGGTAAAACGCTAATTTAAAACATCATCATCTGACACTTTATATCTTATATTCACAATAATCTCTTAGCGACCACTTGCAGATTTAGGCAATCAAATCCAAGCAATAAAACATGGCCATAAGAATATCATAGGTTTCATCTCCTAATTCAACACAAGCATAAATACCCCAAACTTTATTAATACAGAATAGAGTGTTTTAGAGGACAATCAAGAGACTTTGCCCAAAGTCTAAAAATCTGACATAGAATCAAGTAAAGATGCTAAAACACATTTGACAGAACAAATCAAATTCAGCATCTGCGAAACAAAAAATGCTAGTAGATAAGACACACAAGAGATTCACTTTCGGATCTTTTTTAAATAATATTGAAGTGTACAAGACAGCCCATCAAGTTCAAATAAAAATGGTCCCAGAAGAAAAAAAAAAAAAAAGAGCTCCCAACCCAATTGCAAGGGAGTTTTATGGTCCCCCAGAAGCCAATCACATTGTGGCTGTAGGACAGTCATGAAAATAGCATTTTTAGGGACCAACTGAATGATCTTACAAATCACAATCAAAGACTAAAAATTTTAGACACAGATAGAGTTCCACCTACAAAACCAGCCACAACACACTTAGAAACACAGCAACAACTATCCCAACCAAAAAAAAAAAAAAAAAAAAAGAGAGAGAAATTAATCTGATTTTTATTTATCAATTGAGCAGGAAAGGCTGATATTTACAATTCCCAGTAAAACAAATTATCCATGCCAAAAACTAGAAAGTAAATGACAATTCCAACAATTCAAAGAGCTGGAAACCTCCCTAACACATAACTACCAGAACAATATTCTTCACACCCCACTCTTTTCTCTGACCCTCTTCTCATTAATTCCATAACTAACTTTTCCAACTGAATCACTACTAAGCTGCCGTGTGTGCATTATCAAAATGGCACCGTATTACCTTCTTACTAAACTTATGTACACATAAGTGTTGTTCTCTCCACTTGTCATTTGTATCCCTAGCTCTTCATCCGTGCTTATGTGTACATGCCCAGTTAATAAGAGATCCATCAATAGACCCTCCCCTCTCCCTAAAAAAAAAAAAAAAAAAAAAAAAAACATTTTCACCTTGTCCTCAAAGTGAAAATTGGGAAATTGGTCATTAATCACAAAAAATCCCTCCCAAGAACTTACAAAATCAGGGAGTCCATGACACTGTATAAGCACTTGCACTGAATCATCATCCAATTGGTTCACAACCTTCACCCCACACCACTTGTGTTGTAGCTCCCTATCAATTGATAAGCAAGAGGGGTAAGGGCTGGCTACTGTACTGACTTCTAATTACTTTCTTAATTTGAAAGATATGGAATACAGAATGTATTCTTGCATCTGAGGGAAGTCACCTTTCCAACACATTCAAGTGCTTCATAGGGTCTATAAAAGTATGGGTTGAATTTCTTATTACGGCATCTTGCTAACAAACGCAAACAGTATATTTGGAACTTGAGGAACACTCAATCGCCCACCTTTAATTGAACTTCCCTCCTATTTGTATCCGCAAATTTCTTCATTCCATCTTGGGCTCTGAATAAGTTTGCTTTTAACTCCTTCAAATGGGCTTGCATCCTCCCAGTTGAGTATTTACCTCTTCATCGAAAGAAGACTTCTTTACGAACTTCAAAAGTATGCATGGGCCACGACCATATAAAGCCTTAAACGGTATCATACCAACAACCATTTGAAATGTTGTATTGAACCAATATTCAGCCGATAGAAGCCATTAATCCACTGTCTTGGTAGTGTGCTAGTGAAGTAATGCAAATAAGTCTTCAAACTTCAATTAATTGCCTATGATTCTCCATCCGTTTGGAAGTGATATATAGAACCTATGTTCATGTAACTCAAAATAGTTCTGACCAGAACTGGCTGACAAAAACTGAATCATAGTCAAATACAATAGAAGTAGGATAGCCATGAAGACACACGATCTCTTTAGCATATAGTTCCACTACTTCCTAGACAGAAAATGCAGATACTGGGTCAACCAATTGACCACATCCACATAGTGTCAAATCCTTGTGCCTTGGGCAACATACCCACAAAATCCATCAATATATCAGCCTAAACTTGTGAAGGAGTAGACAAATGCTACAACAATCCTGTAGGACTCGTCACTTGACACTTTCTTTTTTTTGACAAACATCACATTTGCTACAAAATCTGACAAAACATGTTTCAATCCTTCCCAAATAACAATGCCAAAATTCTTTTGTAAATCTAAAAGAACTCAAAATGACCGTAAAAGGGGGAATCATGAAATTCAAATAAAAATTGTGGGATGAAAGTGGAATTCTTTGCAAGTACCAACTGGCCTTTGAAAAGAAGACTGTTGTGACCCAATATGTACCCTAGATGTCTGTTAGAGGCTATTAACAATTCTTGAATATTTTTTTGCAAGCATTCATCCTTCGCCACCTTATCCTCAATGGCCTCAATGCCTGTTGTCGTAACTTTTGATAGAGCACCTTGTTCAATAGACTGCCATGATAAAACATCGGCTACTTAGTTTTCCCAACCTAAGTGGTCAATTATCTTGAAATCAAACAAAAACATCTTCATAATCATAACCCATTTTGCTGATCAACCCCAAGTACCATTTGATCCATTAAGAAATGAAGGCTTTTCTAATCCATACATATATGGAATGTCAACCCATCAAGTAGTTATGCCTTCTCTATACTGCAAGGACAATTACTATCAACTCTCGTTCATAAGCCAATTTTAGGTGCTCTTTGCGGATTCAGAAGGACGCGATTAAAATAAGCAATGGACCTATCTTGTTGCATCAAGACAACCCCTAAATCAACCCCAAAATCATTTGTTCCCACCACAAACATCTTATTAAAATCAGGTAAGCCCAAATGAGTATCAATAATAAAGCTTGCCAAAGAGCTTCAAAGGATTTTTGTGCTTCTTGAGACCATTTGGATGCATCCTTTTTTCTGTACTTCAGTGAGAAATTTGACAATCTTTCCACACCTTTTCACAAATCTTCTATAGTAGTTGGTTAACCCTAAAAACCCATGTAGTCCCTTAAGATTTTTTGGAAAAGCCTAATTAACTATGCTCTTTATTGCGGTCGGGTCAGTTGCCCTTATCTTGAAAAATATGCCCCAAATACTCCAACTACAACTGACCAAAAACAATTTTTTTTTCTATTGACAAAAAGATTGTGTTCCTTTAACACTTCCAAGCCAATCCTTAGATGCTCTACACATGAAACTCAATCAGTGTTATAAATCAAAATATCATCACAATACGCTAAAATAAATTTTTCTAGGTAGGATGGAAAACCTCATTCATCAATGATTGACATGTGGCTAGTACATACGAGTGACTCAATGGCATTACTAGAAACTCTAAGTAGTTGTCATGGTCTTCATGCACCCTAATTTGGTAATGGCTTGATTTAAGATCGAGCATAAAGAAAACAACCATTTCCCTTAATTCATCTAATAACACATCAATTTCATGGATTGGAAACTTATCTAGACTGGTCAACTTATTCAAAACCCTAAAATCAACACAAAACTGTCATCCACCATCTTTTTCCAAACTAACAATATAGGGCTTGAAAAAGGACTCATTCGGTTTAATAATTCCCAATAGCCAACATTTTTCAAACAATTTTCTCAATTTCGATATTTTGAAAATGAAGGTAATGGAAAGACCTTATGTTCGGTGGTTGTGATCCCTCAAGCGACCTAATGACATGATCCTACATTTGTTAGAGGGGTAATTGGGTTGACATTTCAAACAACCTTGACTATTATCTAGTATAATAGCTAACCCATTGGCAATCACTTTTTAAGTCTTGGCTGGTGACACTAAGGTTGCTATGAGTTTAATCCAATACATGTAATCCAAATAACTAGTTGTTTTCACCAAACTTTCAATGGAGACCTCCATCTAGCTAATGATAAGTCACCCCAGTGTATTACTTGCTTGTCAACACTTCTAAAATTGAAACACATTGCCCTTTAATTTGCTTGTACCTCCCCCATAGACCAACCAGGTCTAAACTGCTAAAAGGATAGGAAATTTTGAGTAATCGAACTCATATTACAATCGACACCTTTTTGCAAATTCCAGAGCTATGAATTCGCTCCCTATCACCCATTAACACTCTAAATTTTTTAGTTGGCCAAACCTATGAACCCCATTCCTTAACCACTTCTAATAAAATGAAATTGTGGGTGGCATCACTCTTAACCAAAACAAGCATTTTTCGTTCTACAATTTGCCCCTTCAATGAGACCTAAAACTGAATATAGAGATAGTTTGATTTGGGTCCCTTCTAAAGTTGGAAGTTCAATACCAATATCTTGTTGTTCATTAGCCTTATCCTAACCACCTTCATCTTCCATACCAACTAAAAGAACCCTTAATTGCCTATTTTACATTGATGACCACAAGTGAACTTCTTATCGCACCTAAAACATAAGCCCCATTCTGATTTTGACTTGTATTAAACATCAAAGAGTCGTTAGAACCCATTTCTTCTTCTCAGAGCTAAACCATCCTCCCCACTTTTCAAACTCGATGTTATAGACGACGCCGATTTAAAATTGTTCACCTGTATTTTTGTTTGAAACTCCCTAAAGTATCAATTAAAAAGCCTTTGCTTAATGGTTGATTTTGGTAACCTACATCTATTGGAAATTGTTTAATGAAAGATGGAGGACCTACTTTGATAATCAAATCTAAATTTTAGCTATCCGATTTGCTTCCACTTTCATAACTTGGGTCCAAATTTGTTTGAGCTCTCCATGTTAAAAACCCCCTTGAATTCTTTTAGGTGCTTATGCAATCCGAGGATACAATCCGATATTTTATTGGTTGGGCCATGGCCATTGCATAGTCCAAATTATCCAACCCAAACAGTCTTAACTCCACTCTAATCTCATCTTTAAACCCATTTGAACACCCCTTGTAATAACTCTTCAAACATGTCCTTCGATGAAGCAAACAACATTTTGAATAAAGTTTGTGGAATGCTATTATTTTTTCATGAGGGATCCCCTCTTGTGTTGATTAGAAACAATTTAACAAGGCAAACTTAAAATCCTCCCAATTTTTTATTGGAAATCTAGATTCCACCTATCGAAACCAGCTCAAAGTAGTAACTTCCATGCAAATTGTCATAATCAATATCTTCTCCCACTTTTAGGCTTGATTAACTCAAAAATACCCCATCCTTCTTCACTAGTAAAAAAGATAACTCTAGTCATCGTGTCTAGAATTCATTCTATCTTGCTTGCCCACCATTTTGACTAGTTTCACCACTCATTGAAAACAAATTTGGTTTTGTATGGACCTTTGAACTAATGCTTCCATAATTAGAGTCAAACCTTCCACTTCAAGTACCTTCCTATGGTTTTCCTTGGTCGAATGAACTTTTACAGCCTCTAGAAGTGACCTCATCAAGTCAATCAAATCCCTCACTTCAACTAAATCCATCTTAATTTTTTCTACTCTCAATTCCATCCTTGTAGCACCATAGCCCAAATCAACTGCTTTGACACCATTTTGATGGAGTTCCACTGTAAAACCAACCACAACAACAACTATTCAAATAGAAAAGAGAGAGAGAGAGAGAGAGAGAAATGAATATGATTTTTATTTATCAACTGAGCAAGAAAGCCCAATATTTAGAATCACTACTACAATCAGATTATCCAAGCCACAACACTAGTAAGTAAATGACAACTTCGACAATTTAGGGAGTCGACAACCAAAACAATATTCTCCATACTCCCCTCTTTTTTACAAATAAAATTATGTACACACATTTTTTTGTATACATTTTTTGTATCCAAATGATATGTCATTATCTG
Organism: Anacardium occidentale; assembly: GCA_026122585.1. Taxonomy (NCBI): domain Eukaryota; kingdom Viridiplantae; phylum Streptophyta; class Magnoliopsida; order Sapindales; family Anacardiaceae; genus Anacardium; species Anacardium occidentale. Next base: position 593,456 of record JAJEJH010000085.1, read on the forward strand.
ATTACGTGTTAATTTATTTTTAATTCCAAATTATCTAATCGCATGATAACACATCATTTGAGTATACAAAAGGTATACACATAACATTGCACTTCTCTCACATCGCATTCTTATTCTATTCCATAATAACTTTTCCGACTCATTCAATACTGAGTTGCCGCGTGTGCATTGTCAAAACATATTACCTCATTACTAAACCTATGTACACATAATTGTTATTCTCTCCACTAATTGTTTGTATCTCTTGCTCCTAATCTTGTACTTGTATGCATGCTCACTTAATAAGAGATCCATTCAATACAAATGTTTTACATTAGAAGCTCACCCTAACATATGAGATATTACTGACTTTTTGAGACATTTGCTCAATACCTATAACATTCTTTTCAACAAATTGAATTAGCTTCTACAAGTGCAGAGCACCAAGTAATGGTTCACATAATGTCAAACACTATAAGACACAAATGTTCCTTCACAATTCAACCAATATTATTCAATCAGATTTTTTAAAAAAAAAATCTCTTGGATTACATTGAACAACCATGAAAGCAACAATTTTGGTAATCCAAAATATAATGGGACACATAGCACAACCAACCAAAAATTATATGGAAATGAAGTCACTTCTAGTTAATATTCCCACAGTGCCTTCACTCCAATTACTTTCAAACAAAATTTAGTAGATAACACCGGCAAGAAGCAATTTGTTTAATATCTCTATGAAAGAAAAACCAAAATATAACTGACCTTAGCTTTTGCCTGTAATTTCTCAGCGTACAATAAGTACTGCTTCAGTGAATAGTCTTTGCAGTTACCAAGAGATGCCTCCATAGCCTTGCCAAAATAAGACTAATAATTAAGCAACAAAACAAACTAACCATAAATTTTAAAAAATATTTATTTAAAAAAAGAAAATAATAAAATATACCTCATCGGACAAAAACGGCGCCACATCAGGCGCGTAAGCAGCCAAAACGGCAGAAGCTGTGGCCGGACCCACGCCTTTCAAAACAGTCAGTTCAGAAGTCGCTTTTTTTAAATCAGGAAGCGATTTGAATGCCTTTTGCGAAGCAGATTTCACTGAAGACTCGTCCAAAGACGATACGAAATCCAACAAACGCGGCCTTGAAATTCAAATTTCAAGCACATTAATAACACATGAACTTTAGAAATTAGGTTTTTTTTTTTTTTTTAAGAAAAAAAAATTGAAATGTGGACCTCCATTTGCCGCGAGTGAGTTTCCACTTCATGAGTTGGGAAAGCTCCGTGACGGTGATGTAAGGATTAGGGTTTCGTTGGTGGATGAGAGAAGGCAGTTGGTTACGGTAAAAATCATCTAGTGAAACAAGGTCTGGTTTGTTCAAAGATTCTACACGAGCTTGGTAAGAGGAAAGAGCCTCTTTCCACAAGCTCGGATCCGAACACTCAAAATCCATGAATTTTCGGTTACTTCCCTGTGCGAACAAATGTTTTAGTTTGTGCTTCCGGATGGAGTTTTGGGCCATTATTAGAAAGTTGGGTTGCTCTTTATATGGGCCCGTTCTCTCATTGGTAATAGCATTCTACTTTCTTCATTTCTTTAATTTGAACGCCATCGTCCATCAATGATTGTTTCGGAACAAAAAGCACCGAACTTCAGGACTTTGTCAGGTTGGTCCCCATCAATTTCCTTTCACGAAAGGCAGCCACCCCAAGATCCACATGCTGGCGTGTAACACAAACACGTGATCCGGCACTCACTCAGTCAGAGATCTGCTTTGACGTGCGTGCATCATACAGTCTTGGTCATCCATTTAGGTCCATCATCAATTCGGTTGAAATTGAAGCTGACTCAGTTATGATCATCTCAGTTAACCATGTTTGTTTATTTTTTGTTTTCAATATAATATGATTATTAAATAAAAAAAATTATTCCTGGTATCGTAAGTTGTGGACCCCGCCCAAGGCAACAGGCGTATAAAAAAATGGCTTCGGTTAGCTCATGTTTCTCCTGCTCTGTAAATTAGCCGAGTCTATTCAAAACAAGCATTAGCCAGGAAGGCAGACGACAAAACTAATTTCACAAGCCACACTAAGAACCACGACCAGATACCGACGACCGCGAGAGAGAGAGAGAGAGATTGTCATTTTCAACGTCGTCGTTTTGGCCGTCCCAGTTACTTTTGATCTGTCGTTGAGGATTTTGCATTCCCCGTGAAATGGCGGATCAGTACACGTGGGGACTGATCTTCGGGTTGGTGCTGGGTCTGGTCGCCTTGTATAACTTCGGGCTCTTTACTTTGTATAATTTTGTTATGAAAACTAAGACAGATTCGTTGGATACTACAAATGATTGCTTGACGAATAACTCCGTTGTTAAAGAAGAATGCGGATCCGATCATTTTGCCGATGCTAACGTCATCATTGTCGGTGCCGGCGTTGCTGGCGCCGCCTTGGCTTACACTCTCGGCAAGGTTTTATGTATATATATATATATATATATATATATCATTCTTTCTATTCTCTTCATTCAGTTTCTCAACTAAACGAGGAATTTTTCTTTTATGGATTTGTTTTATGGGAACTTTTGATATTTTTTTAAGCGGATTATAAAGAACCGTGCGTGCATAAATTGGATGAAACTTAAAGGATTTCATTTAACTTGGAAGAGAGGAAGTATTTATTTTTACATAATTGAATTCTGATTCTACTCCATGAAGCTTGTCGAGTATGGAATTATGATGTCATAGAAAGAATGCTTAAGTGATGTGGCTCTATGATATTGGTTTATTTTATTTAGATTTCATTCAATTTTTATGATATTTTAATTGGTTACTTTCTAATTAGTATATCTTATATGCCATACGCAGCATCGTATATATATTGACAACGTATTGAGGTTTTAATTTTTGTTTTCTTTCCAAACCTGAACTCAGATAGGTGTAAACTTAAAATTTTGTTATTTTGTATCCTGACTTTCTTTTCAAAATTACAAACAATTCCCACATGGGACGGTTAATGATGATAACGGGAAGCTTTATTGAATTAAAATGATGGGAATCTACTGTTTATGACTTAAAACAGTTTGAATTTCTTCTGATACACAACCTTCTATGTTCATGAATTTTTTTATTTGCTGCTATGATTATAAAATGAGGCCCAACTTCAACATTTTCCTTTTTGTCACCCTCGTAATTGCAAGAGAGTGCTAATGCATCTGAACTCGACAAGCAAGATATCCGCTCACTATCGTGGGGTGGGGTGTGCGCAAAGTTGACCTGTTTTATGTTCGGTAGTGACTTCATTTCTAGATTATGCTTGACATCTTTGTAAATATTCTGTTCATTGATGGACACTTATTCAAAGCAGGACCACTGCTAATATCTGTTCTATCACTTGATTACATCATATTAATTTGTTAAGAGCACACTTATGTATCATGCACTATGGCCACTTGTTTCGCATCTTATGCAGTTGTTTAGGGATTTAACCCAGTTTTATGATTTCTGATGGATGCCGGTAAGTAATATTATCTAATAGCTAGTAATGTGTCCATTAATGTTGAATGATTATAGAAGTTCTGCTGTATCTGTGTATTATCATGTCTTATAGTCAATTTTCCATAATGAAGGATGGACGACGAGTGTATGTGATTGAAAGAGACTTGTCGGAACCTGACCGAATTGTTGGCGAATTGCTACAGCCAGGGGGCTACCTCAAATTAGTTGAATTAGATCTTCAAGGTGGGAATTGAAACTTTTCATTGACATGAGAAAAGTATAAATTGACATTAAAGAAAGGATATTTAATTAGTTTCTGTTTGATGACGGAAGTTGACATTAAAGAAATGGTATATTTTAGCATTTTACTTAGCCTTCAAATATAGTATAAATTGTTTGTTAATGAACCATGCATATTTTCTGCACAGATTGTTTGGAGGAGATTGATGCTCAGCGAATTTTTGGTTATGCTCTTTTCAAGGATGGAAAAAATACTAAATTATCATATCCATTAGAAAAGTTTCACTCGGATGTTGCAGGTAGAAGCTTTCACAATGGGCGTTTCATACAGAGGTTGAGGGAGAAAGCTGCATCCCTTCCAAAGTATATTCTATCTTTGATTTTTAGATGTTCGTGACTGTTGCTCAATTAAATTCTTTACGTTGACATTTTTTTCTTCTGAGAATGGTAATGTTCTCGGAAAGTTTGATTAGATTATAAAGTGATTGTAGATTTTTCACAGCAAATAATTATGTTTAACTGTCTGCACAAAAGAACAACCGTTTAGGTGCGGCACTTTAGTCTGAAACCATTGCCAGTTATAATCAAAATGCAGCCTCTCATACTCGCAAATGGAAAATCTTAGTTCTGTTATTACTGTAGTTAGTGTACAGAGTCGAATATTTTGGGAAATGCAGCCACTCTTGACAGATTTTCTGGTTGTCATACGCATCTAGTAATTAACTGATGTTGCATTCTGTTTGTGGTTGATCATGTCAAAATGTTTTTTTCTCTAACATTATATGTGTGTACATATATGTGTGTGTATACATACATACATACATACATACGTACGTACATACATACATACATATATATATATATATATATATATATATATATATATGTATCTGTTCATTTATAGTTACACCTCGTTTGTATTTTACTAGTGTGCAATTGGAGCAAGGAACGGTAACTTCACTGGTTGAAGAAAAAGGGACTATTAAAGGTGTGCATTACAAGACTAAATGTGGCCAAGCATTGACAGCCTATGCTCCTCTGACAATTGTTTGTGATGGCTGCTTTTCAAACTTGCGTCGCTCCCTTTGCAACCCCAAGGTGAGATTGCCAATGATTGCTCCCTGAATAGTCACTAACAATTGAACTATATAATTACTACATGTATTACCTCATTACAAGGTCCAACGCTGAGAATCCCAGCAATCTCATTTGGAAAAACCAAATAATTCCTAGATATTTTTTTGTAAATGTTGGCAGATTGATGTGCCATCTTGTTTTGTTGGTTTGGTTCTAGAAGATTGCAAACTTCCCTATGCAAATCATGGGCATGTTATATTGGCCAACCCTTCCCCTATTTTGTTTTACCCTATCAGTAGCAATGAGGTTCGTTGCCTGGTTGATGTACCTGGTCAGAGGGTTCCTTCCATTTCAAGTGGTGAAATGGCAAATTATTTGAAAACGGTGGTGGGTCCTCAGGTATTATATTATGTTGCATTAGCTTTCACTTCTTGTGGGCCTTCATTTTCCGCAGCTATTATTTTTTTTTTTTCACCTTTTACTTCAATATTAGTATTTCAATCTGTTATATGTTTAATGGTGCCCTGAGTAATTGTTGTATGTTGCAGGTTCCCCCTGAAATCTACAATTCCTTCGTAGCTGCTGTGGACAAAGGAAATATCAGGACAATGCCAAATAGAAGCATGCCAGCTGCTCCCCATCCTACTCCTGGAGCCCTTTTGATGGGGGATGCATTCAACATGCGCCATCCCCTAACCGGGGGAGGAATGACAGTAGCTCTGTCTGATATTGTTGTTCTGCGTGACCTTCTCAAGCCTTTACGTGATCTGAATAATGTATCAGCACTCTGCAATTACCTTGAATCCTTTTACACCTTGCGTAAGGTACGTTGTCTTTTCTTGTAGGCTTTTTAATCTTCCACTATGATTCGCGCTGGTTGTCAAACAGAGGAAAATTATTTGCACAAAAAACTCTGTTTTCTTTGGACATTATTAAAAATTGACATGTAAACATAGCAGTTCAACCGTTGGCATAATAGCATTCTGCATAATATTAAAACTTAGGTGTGCCTATAATGTATGAATTTACAGCCAGTCGCATCTACAATCAATACATTGGCTGGTGCCCTGTACAAAGTGTTCTGTGCTTCGCCTGATGAAGCAAGCAAGGAAATGCGTGAAGCTTGCTTTGACTATCTAAGTCTTGGAGGCATATGCTCATCAGGACCAGTCTCTCTGCTCTCTGGTCTAAATCCCCGTCCATTGAGCTTGGTTTTTCATTTTTTTGCTGTTGCAATTTATGGAGTCGGTCGCTTGTTACTGCCATTTCCCTCACCTCATCGCATTTGGATTGGAGCCCGAATAATTTCAGTGCGTAGTCTGATCACCCTCTTTTCCGTTAGTCAAATTTCTTTTCTATTAATATATACTGATTGTTTTAAAATGTTAAATTTCTCTTTCCAGGGTGCATCAGGAATTATCTTTCCTATTATAAGGGCAGAAGGTGTTAGGCAAATGTTCTTCCCTGCAACTGTTCCTGCATATTACAGAGCTCCTCCTGTGATTGGAGTCCACCAAAAATGAAAATACAATTCCTTTTTTTCCAAGCTGTGAGGGAGGTGACGAGCTCCAAGAAGATTCTGTTCAGGCAGTAGTAAAAATTGTTGTGTAAGATTTGTAATTTTTAGGGTGTTAATGCAAAGTTTGTTATGAAAATGAATTAAAGTGCATATATGTATCATATGTTTCAAAATTAGAGTTGGGATTTTACTGTTTTAAAATTAAAAAAAGGTCAAATCACTATAAGTTAAATGAATTTAATTTGAATTGGTGTTTAAGATAATTTAAATCAAATTTAAATTGAATTTTCAATTTGACTATCTAATTTAAATTTAATTCAAATCTTTTCGATAATATTATTTATTTTATTAATAATTTTGTTTATTTTATTGATTATATTAGTTATTTTATCGATAATCTTATCAAATTAGTGATTTCTTAACAATATCTTTTGGCCAATATAAATTTAACTTGAATTTATTATAATTAGTTCAAATTAATTGAATTAAGCTAGATTTAGCGTGAAGTCAACTCAAATTTAATTACTTGTAATTTATCAAATTTCCCTTTTATTATACAAATATCATTTATTAATTTATTTTTATTAAAATTAAAAAAATACATTGAACAGATTTTAAATCTTTATTATTATTATTATTTTATATTAATTTATTTTTTTCATTCAATAGATTGTCGTTCCATCGCTGCCGTCAGACGGAATTTACCAGGCCAAAGGACATTTTCCCACCCATAGTTTGAGGCGGGGACAAAGTGCCCCCGCTCACTTTTAAAAGCCCAAACTCCCACCCTTCATCCAATTTCCATCCAAATTCATTAACCCATTTGATGAAATGACAAAAATACCCTTATTAATAAAAATTTATAATAAAATATAAAATAATATTTAAATATATTAAAAATATATTAAAAATTATAAAAAAATTTAAAAAATTATATAAAATATTTAAATTAAAAAAAATAAAAG